>PVHP010002806.1:0-56938 GCA_004024765.1 Zapus hudsonius | reverse complement strand
GAAGACCCAAAGGACCTGGAAGGTAACATACCCTCAGAAAGGTCTCACTGTGAGAAAATGACATAGCTATGCACAGAAACCTAGGCAGCAGGAAGGCTCTATGTCTCTTACTGCTGAGCTGCTTCTCCCAGTTTCTGTGGGCCTCACACTTGCTCTTCCAGCCTTGGGATAACAGCATACACCAGGGGACAGTGCCTACCTGGAAACCTGGTCAAAACATTGACTGGTGGCTGTAGACACAGTGGCCTGGCCATTGAGGAATTAAAGTACAAGACAGGACAGGAGATGCTGAGGAACAGCAGTGGTCCCTGGAGAATTAACTGGTGGATTCTTAGGGACCTGGTGACTTGTCCTGCCCAACTGACCCTGGCTGTTGGTATAGAAAAAGCCCCTTTCCTCTCAAGAACAGCCACTGAAGAGCACTGAGTTTCAGTCTCTGTGTATGTATGTGTGTGCACACATGTGTGTAGCTGCCAGAACACATATTTCCTCTCTGCAGATGTGTGGGTGGTTAATTGGAACCTACCATGGGCGTAAGTGGTTAGGGCTTATGTAGGAAGGAATAACTGTTTATGAGATTTAGGAAGGAACATATTTAGTATAAACTATTTTCTGAAGCATTCACAATCTTACCAAGAGGCAGAGAGCTGAATAACAGCTGAGAGAAGGGATCGTGCAAAGAGTCATCTAACAGTGCTCTGCCTTTTCTGTCCTTTCATTATGTGGCATCCGGGTCTGCAAAGAGCTTAACCACTAGCTTGGGTGTCTGAAGGGACAGGATACCAAAAGGAAACTGCTGTTTTCTCCTCTGGTATGAAGTAGAGAACACACAGCCCAAGGAATGGAGGTTTATTTATGCCAAATAATTTTTGGATGAGGAGCAAAAATACATTCAGAAAGGTCTCATCCCTAGGTTTGGGTGGCTCTCATGAGATTGACTCAATCTTGGCTCAATCCTCTTCACAAAAGAGTGAATGTTAACATTTATTAGGCACCTACGATCTACCCAAGGGCATTGCATGTATGTTTTGTTTAGTATTCTCAAGGACCTTGGAGATACTATACTGTTATCATCCTCATCCTCATTTAACTGACGGGAAAGTGGAGGCCCGAGCAGCTTAAGCAAGCTGCCTGAGGTCACCTCACCTTACTGGTAAGAAACAGCCAGGATCCCAGTCCAGGTAGCTTCATCCCAAAGCCCTTAACCCTATACTGCTCACCAGGCCCAGGGTGGAGGGAGAAAGTCCCTCATTTGAATGGGTGAATTCAATGTAAGAACGTCTAACATTCACATCTTGCTTATGGATCATAGCACAATACTTTTCTTTAGAATTATTGTAGCAAATTAACAAGATACCCGAGGGGATGTGGGGGGACTAAACAAAGGTTAACTTTTTTTTCTTTCTAGGGAAACTAAACTTCATTTTAATAGACAGAGCTGGATTTTTCCATTCTGGGTCAGGGGCTGGCAAACTTTCTCTCTAAAGAAGCGATGGTGAAGAGTACAGTGACTTCTTCCCCTGTGGTGAGGAGGGGCCATAGGCAGTGTGTGCACACTAACACATGCTCGTGGTTGTGCGGTTCGGCCTCTAGGCCATCGCTCTGGAGAAGTTTTGTCACCATTTCTGATTGATCTTCTGTTAGCTATAACTTCCAACTCCTTGGCTATCAACCACTCTTTTCTGGTTTCCCTGTCATGGAGCTGAGTTCTCATAGTCAGGGAGAGGTGCCCGTGGGCCATCTGTCCCAACTATCTATAGGTGGAGAGAGTGGAGAAGGCATGTGTGCTTGCCTAGGATTCAGGGAAATGCATTCTCCCAGTCCCCTGGGAGTCTCTTGTGGAGGTGGGTGGAGATTGGGGGGCAGGAAGAGGACTCCTCTTCGACACTACCAACCACAAGGGTGGGGGAGGCGTGACCTCCTAGAGTGTAAAATTGAATTTGTTCAAGCCTGGACAGTTGCAAACATGCAATTAAAGTTTGTTCCTTCTTTTTTTCCTCAAAGAACCTTTGGAGACTGGCATTCATTCTAGCTATTATTTTTTTAATGTACATCTTGTTTTTAATTTAGAAGAGGGATTTTGTGTCCTTAAAGTGTCGGACTGTGCACTGGGGCACACACATACATGCACACACAAAATGATGACAAGTAGTTTCAAGAGTCAGTAGTTGCTATGGAAATAGTAGCATATATTTATTTATAAAGAGTTAAATGAATAGGGCATTGGGCCATGGGTGGATTAAGCTTAGACCCAGGAATCAAAATACCCTGAGATGTAGCCCTGTGTGGCCCTGGTCAGATCTCTCAGTATCTCTGGGCTCATTGAAGTCTAAAGGTTTGGCTTCTAAACAAAAGCAACATAGTATTATTAATTTAGGGCATAATTAATGGGGGAGGGTAGTCAAACTGGTCATAATATAAACTAGTTGTATTTGTTGATTCACAAAACGTCGTCATAAAGAAAAGAAGGTTCCTTAGGCAAATAAGAAGGCTGAAGCACTGTGCCTATTGAAGATCCATCTGTTTCCCAGCAATTTAAAAAGCATAGTAGGAGCATCATTAGCATATTAACGGGGTGTTAATTACAAAAGACTCTTTTAAAGCAGGTTTTATAAAATTCCCACTTAGTAACCATTAGCTTGTGGTACTTGAAACACAAACTATTCACGTGTGTTACTTAGAAGTAATAAAATTGTAATTTAAAAGTAATCTGCCAACTTGTCAGGAATTTCGACTGATTTCTCTCTCAATTGATCCAAATGAGTGAGGTTTTGCTATAATTATATATAATGCTGGTAATAATGAGGCTGATTATCAATCTTTCCCTGCTTTTCACTACCTCCATCACTACAGATTTTAGGGGTGGGAGTGGAGGAAGATGGAAGGAATGGGGGTGGGGAGGGAAAGTAGAGGAGAGGGAAAAAAATTCCACTTTCCCCTCCCCCTCCTTCAAACACTGGAAGAATCCAACCCAGCCTCTCCTGAAGAGCAGTCAGCCTCCTCTGAGGACTGATGATGGGGCAGAACTTCCCCGAAGGGCTGGGAAAGGCAGCTCGTGGCTGGTTGGAGTTGGGCCCTTCAGTGAATTCATTCTTTCAGCCTCACCTTCAGTGATTTCCCACCAGTGGCATGGCCAGGGTCACAGCCAGAGGCAGAAGCGGGTCTATTCTCCACGTTCTCACTCTAGACAAGACCCATTTTCTTACCCCCTGAGAAAGCCAGGAAAAACGTCACAGCAAAGACATTCCAGCCAGACATACTTCTACTACCCCTTCCCTACACTCCCTGAGAGAGAGTCTTATGTCTATTACCTTGTTTAACACTTCTGTTGACCTCACACCAGTCACGTGGGTATGAAATACCTCCCCTTGCCATCTTGTGCAGCCCAGATATGGATGTGAAAGTGCTTTGGAAAGCTCCCATCCAGTGTGGGTGGCTCTGCTTGGGAAGGTTGCGCTGGGCAGGCCCCCAGCAGAACAGACCCACAGCTGGGGTTTGAACTTTGAGGGGCTGGAGTCAGGAGGTGGAGGGTCCTATCAGACAGGCTCAGGGTCAGAATTCAGGAGAGAGGCCAAGAGCTGGGTAGGGAAGGTGACAAAGACTGTGCCCGGAAACTGCTGGAAGCTAAATCTGTGTCCTTTGATTAAAGTAAGGATCTGCCACCCCACTCCCATCTCAAGTACCTGATACACCTGTATGAGAATGTCCCAATGAAACACATCGTTTTGTGCAATGAATATGCACTACTGAAAATCATTTCAAAGCACCAACCTCCCAGCACTGTCAGTATGAGGGAGTTAATACATGCAATGTATTGAGATTGTGTCTGGCTCATGGCATTGCTCAGTAGCACTAGCTATTGTTGTGATTCATGAGACGAGATGACATGAAAGCGTCATTTAAAGCCCCTCAGATGGAAGTCCCTGTCGAACTTGCTCAGCAGCCTGTCTGTGTATTGAGAGCCAGGTTGGGAAAGACGCCCAAGTTTTCCTTAGCCAAAGAATGAGCCTGGCATGTAAACTTTCTGTAATTCTAGGCTTGGGCACAGTATTTGTCACACACCATGACAGGCATGGGTGTGGAATTGTCCCCACCATGGTAGAGACCAAACGGGGAGTCCCCACGTCACATGGAGGGTCCTGCTCTGAGAATTCATCCCCTTCTCCACCAGTGACCATGAGCCATCATCAATGGTTCACAGCAAGCTTCCATGCCCTCCTGAAGAGGGTTGCCAACTGGAAAAGCAAACTCCTCCTGGGCACTGCATGCCAACCCATTCGCTTCCCTGTCTGGCCAGTCAGAAGACCGCAGGCTTGACATTTCACTGCTAGGGCTGAGGATGGGGTTGCTAAGCAACTTCCGTATCTTGGTAAGAATTCGGTTCTTCAGGACCCAGCTTTTCTTTCCTCTTTTCAACAAGTATCTACCTCTTTCTCACTCCCTTCCCTTCTCCCCTCCCCCTCTTGTCATTACTCTTTTTTCTTCCCTCCTCTCTTCTTCCCTCCTTCCTCCCTCCCTCTCTCTCTCTCTCTCTCTCTCTCTCTCTCTCTCTCTCTCTCTCTCTCCTTCTCTCGCCCCCCTCTCTTTCACACACACACATACACACTTCATTTGTTGTTCAGAGATCCCACAGATTTTGGGGTCTGGCAAACACTGCTTTCTTACACAAAACAAAACAACAACAACAACAAAAAAACCTTGAAAGAAACTTTTGCTGACAAACTATATCTTATTACATACAACAGTCAACAAAAATTATACTATTCAGTAGTTAGCGGACAAATTATTTTTTGTGTGCATGTAGTATGGTGTGTGTGCGGTGTATGTACATGTGTGTGCTCATGCACTGGTTTGAAGAGGTCACAGGAGGATGTCGGTGACCTCTATTGCTCTCCTGCTTTGCATCCCTTAGATGATCTCTTACTGAACCTGGAGGACCTAGAGTTTTGCTTGGACTGACTGATCAAGGAGTCGCAGTGACCTTCTGTCTCTGCCCCCCTCAGTACTGACCAAGGAGAACCAGTGACTTTCTGTCTCTGACTCCCCACCCCCACCCCAGTGCTGACCAAGGAGAACCAGTGATCCTTCTGTCTCTGCTCCTCAGTGCTGGGATTATAGATATGCATGGCTATGCCTGGGTTTTTATGTGGGTTCTGGGGGTTGACCTGAGGTCCATGTGCTTGCATAGCAACTGCTCTTACCCACTGAGTCATCTCCCAAGCACAGCAATTTTGTTTCTTAGCATCTACTGTGTTCCAGGCACAGTGCTAGGTACCATGGTGATCATTTACAGCAAGGGAGTGGACACTGTAGGGCACCAGGAATTCTGAACAGAAGCCAGAACAGAGAGTCTGTGTATTGGGCTGAGTTATCAGAATATATGAGGAGAAGGTTCAGGTGACTAGAATGATGAAGAAGCACTTTGGACTCAGAGTTGTGATGCTGAGCCATTTAGAATATTGAATATTAGAAACTGCTGGTGTGTGTGTGTACCCATGCTTAGCAACGGTCACTATGAATCCTGGTGTGTATACCCATGCTCAGCAGTGGTGACCGTGAACTCCTGGTGTGTGTGTATATCCATGCTTAGTAGTGGTGACTGTGAACTCCTGGTGTGTGTGTACCCATGCTTAGCAATGGTCACTATGAACTCCTGGTGTGTGTGTGCCCATGCTTAGCAGTGGTTACTTTGAACTCCTCGTGTGTGTGTGTGTGTGTGTGTGTGTGTGTGTGTGTGTGTGTGTAACCCATGCTTAGTGGTGACTATGACCTGAGCCTTTACTACTTACCTGAATTGGCTTCACTCTTTTCCCACGCCAGGGGCTGAGCCTGGGGAAGGGCTCTAGCACTTTGCATGCATAATCTTCAACCATGGCTCTCAGTGCAGATGCAGTTCCTTCCTCTCACACCTGAAGATTGGCAAGAGTTCCTACAGCTGCCATTGTGCCCATGGTACCAGGTGCTCTTGGCTCCTCTGGGGCAGGCAAGCTCCCATCTCTGCAGACCAAGAACAGAAAGGGGGAGATACCAGCACTCATCTGGCATTTTGCTTTTTCCCTTTTTATTGAATCCAGGATCCAGCCAATGGGATGGTACCATCCACATTCAGGGTGGGTCTTTACTACCCAGTTAAACCTTTCTGGAAACAGCCTCACAGATGTATCTAAAGATGTGTCTCATTGGTAATCCCAAATCCAATCAAATTAACCATCAAGATTAACCTACATAGTTTTTTTTTTTATTGTCCATAATGAGTTACAATATTTAGTGGGCAAACAATGAGTTGTTATCCCAATTCCCCGCTGCCCTTCCCTCCCCAATCCACTGGATAACCTCCTCCATGGGTCGTCTGGATCAGTCCTTGTGACAGGGGAACCATGGATAGCCTAGTATTCAGCCAGGTTCTCCTGGCCATGCCTCTGGATAATCTCCCCCACCACGGCTCTCACAATCTAACCTACATAGTTTTGTATTTTTTTTTTTTTTACTGAAATCAGTTTGTTGCTTTTTCAAAAGCTTCAATAGCTTCTTCAGATTGATAATTTCAGACAAAAAGTAGGTGTTACATGATTTGCTTCCAAACTAAGAACCCCTCCCCCTAAAAACATCAATGTAGAATTACTAATCTTTTGGAAGTTTGCCTGCACAACTGCTAACTTATCCTTACCACTGCTGTACCTTGAGAAAGCTTGGGTTGGTGAATTGTACAGCCAGTTCTTATTTTTCCCTGTATTAATGCTGTAGGTATTGGGCTTGACCCTGGGTAGGCAGAGTCACCAGCAGGGCTCCGTGGCTTGGATGTGGAGAGCTGAGGTCTGAGAGGAAAGTGGGTATCTTTGGCTGGTTCTGCTGTGGAGGAAAGGCAGCTGTCTTCCTACTGCAGTTCACAGTTCCTTAACCCTTAGGTCAAGGCTAGCTCCTAGCTCACCTGTCACTCATCTGAGCAGCAGGCTCACGGAATACATTGGCCTCCTTAAACCATGGGCCTGCAGAACCACAGGAGAGTATGACATGGTGCCTTCCAATCCGTGGCTGTCTGGCAAGGTTCGTGGTTGCCATGGCTTGTGTTCTTGGGGGAGCTGTCTTCTTTTCTCTCCTTCAGGAGAACTTTCTGCTTGAGATCCATTCTTCATTGAGTCATCTTGCACTTTGTGATGTGATGGCTCTCCAAAGCATCGTTACAGTGCCTGAGAGCAGAGGAAGGTGTGCAGGCTTCCAGTGGACAGTTTGAACCCAGGCTCTCACTACCCACACAGTGCTGGGTGCTGCGCTAGCAATGGGGAAACAAAAATGGACTTCTTTTTCATGTCATTTAATGGACAAGTTAGGGAAATAAACAAACATGTCCAGATAGTATAATAGGCAAAGCCATGGGATGCTAATAGGGAAAAAATAAGAGTATCAGACCAGCAATGACAGGGAAGGCTTCCTGGAGTAGGTGGCACTTGAGTTTGATCTTGAAGGATGAA
Source organism: Zapus hudsonius (assembly GCA_004024765.1). Lineage (NCBI taxonomy): Eukaryota > Metazoa > Chordata > Mammalia > Rodentia > Dipodidae > Zapus > Zapus hudsonius. The sequence goes on along the minus strand of PVHP010002806.1, from coordinate 49,469 downwards.
GAAAGACTTCTCTGACCTTGAGATGGGGCAGGTCATGCTGACACTGGGAGCAGCATGGGGGGCTGGTGGTGTGATAAGGAGGAGCTAAAGTTTTCTCAGCTGTGGAAGACTCAGGCTCCTTGTCACAGTAGAACGAGTTACCATGTGGAAATGTCCGTGACTACTGAGGACACATGACAAATGTCTGGCTGATTAATTTGCTATTGCCCCATGGGCCCACCACACATGGTTCCTCTGCAGTGGAACTCCACAGGACAGGTAGAAACAGCACAGATTTAACTTTGAAGGCCTCAGCTTCCTGGGAAGAGAACAGCTGCTTTCTTTAAGTACATCCTCACTGAAGAAGTGGTTGCACCAGGAGGAACTTCAGGCTGACATTTTCCATAGGATACGTATGTTTCAGAACAGTCCCACACTTATATCTCTGTCGCTGACTGTCTGCTCCCAGAACTTTAAGGAAGCACGTTGCTCTCTGCATCCTACTCCTAACACCGAGGTTGGCTCTCATGGTGTCTCCCCAAGGCTTGGAGGGTGTCCTGTGTAAAATGTGCACATTTCCATTTGAGTTGAATGTGAACCTTGCAGCCAGGCTCATGGTTTGGGCTCCTCAGGACCATGTCTGCCTAGCAGAGAGTCTCACTCACAGTAGGCATTTGAGAAGTGGGCAGCTTCCAGCAGGCTGCACTCAATAACCACTAAGTTTTCTTATTTACTGTCCATGTGGGCAGCATCGTGAGGCAAGGGCAGCAATTTGTGTGTTTCTTGCATCTGTCCTAGCTCACCAGCTGCCCAGTGGTTCAGGGTCATAATTTCGGGTTGAGGGAGGGTTCTGTCTTCTTGTGGCTTCTAGTCTCTGCTTTGCAGATTCGGAGGTTTATGACTCCTCACCTCTAGAGAGAATGTTCCATGCTGGGCTCCCAGGATGCTAGGAAGACACTCTTCTCTTTTGTCTTGAGTTAGGTACTGACTACAGGGAAGCAAAAGTTCAACTGAGCTGAGGGGAATGGCACCAGATGCATACCCAGCTGCTGCTGCACACACACCCTTGTAGAGACCCTTCCCCAAGGACCAGCCGCAGCAGCGTCCTGTCCCAAGAAGCAGACATGCTTCCTGCAGGCCTGTGTGTGCTCTCTGGGCCCCGCCAGCCATCAACCTTGCTCACTGATTTCAATTTGCATATAAGTGAATGAAGTTTAGCTTGGCCCGATTCCCAGAGCCATGTGAGCTTGAGGTGGGGAATCCTGGAACATTTTGGACACCTGCCCAGTCTGCCCCTGACATGGGCATTGACTCTAACCCTTCCTGAAGGCCAAAGTCACCCAGTCTGGGGGACTTGACAAGAGCCATATCCTCAATGAACTTTCTGTGGATCAAGTTCAGGCTAGAGTGGACTCTAGGTGGGCCCCCAGAGAACTAAGATCTATGAGTATTCCTGTTTTAGGCCAGGCCCTCTGTGCACTTTGTTGGTCTTCATACTACCAGCTCAGGGTAGATATGGTATCTAGGGTTCTCAGGGATGGCTGAAAAGGAGGGAAAGATATAGGCAACAAAAGTGAAGGTAGGGACTGGGGACATGCTCAATTGGTAAAGTGCTTGCCACATAAACATGAGAACCTGTGGTCTAGGTTCATCAAAAGACCATGTCTCAAAAAATATGGTGGGGAGCAATTGAGGAAGACACCCAACATCCACTTCCAGCTTCCATATGCATGCTCATACACATGTATCCATACACACATGCACGCACACACCACACACACTGAAAAAAATTGGAGGTGGGCGGAGGTTCTGTCCCCACAGGTGTTCTCTCTATGGTCCCCAAGACTTGATCAACACTGTGCTTTTCTTACAGGGTCTCCTGGCCACGCTGGCTCCACATCCATGAGCCCGTCAGCAGTCTTGTCCACGGGGAAGCCAATGGAAAGCCACTCCAGCTACACGGACACCCCAGTGAGTGCCCCGCGGACTCTGGGTGCCGTAGGGACTCCTCTCAATGCTCTGGGATCTCCATATCGAGTCATCACTTCGGCCATGGGCCCACCCACAGGATCGCTGGCAGCTCCTCCGGGAATCAATTTGGTTGTGCCACCCAGTTCTCAAGTAAGTGTTCTTTCTCTCCAAGACCCTCAGCTGGGGCACTCAGCAGGTGCCCAGCACATGCTTGCTGAAGTAATTGGATCCCTCTGCAGACTGCCTGCTGCAGGGCCTCACTTCTTCAAGTGGAGCAGGCCTGGGAACCTAACAGCAACTTGTAGTGGAAGAGACCACAGGAAGAAGGAAGGTGTCCTGGTGACTCTAATGGCTGTGATCTCAACATTCCCAGATGCTTGTGAACCTCTTTATCTTCCCATTGTGTCTAGGCAATGAAGCCCCACATCCTCTTGGGAAGGAGAATACAGTTATGACTAGGGCATGGCTTTGGTCTCCAAGAGCTTTCAGTTGAGTGGGGGGAAAGGAAAGGAAGGCACACAGACAAATGAGGAAGATACATTCATGTTGTCTCTGGCACCACGAAGAGTCAGGGCAGAAACTCCCTGAGTTCTGAGGGCTTCCTGCTGTGATGGGGTTTCTCAGAAAAGGTGTGTGCAGAACAGACTTGGACTAATGCTCTGGGGAGCCTTCAGGATGGCTAGACATCCCTTTCTTCCTCCTAGGATTTCCACACTAAGATGGCCATTCTTCCCCTCGTGGTGTGGTTGCTTACTGCTGCTACAATTATGTTGCATGCAACCAACCCCCATCACCAAAGCTTACAAAACAGATGTTTATTTTCCCTCTCATTGGGCTAGGATGCACACACTTCAGAGGGTGGGTAGCCAGCATGAGTATGTTGCTCAAATTCCAGCCTAAAAGAACAGTACCTACTGACACATGCTTTCCTCATGGTCTCTTCCAGGAGTGAAAAAGGCCAAGCCTCTGTCCATATCATGGCCCAGAAAACCATATGGCTGACTCTGTCGTTCATGTGGTGGGGAGGAAGTAGGCTGTATGTATTCTAAGAACACAGCATAGAGGATATGAAATAAAGAGGAGGAAAGACTTAGTAATAATAACCCCATATACCATGTTTCCCTCTCTCCCTGTATAAGAGCCTGGAACCCTGCCACCGCCACCATCAGCAAACATGGCAGAACTGACAGTCTTTATGATGCCAAGATGACTAACTTGCCTGGGCCACAGGGTGCCCAGATATCTGACTAAGCATTATTCTGAGTTATTATTATTAGTAGTAGTATTAGTTATGTGTATGAATGGATGGATGGATTTATATGATGTGCGTGGAGGTCTAAGGACATCTCACAGGTATTTGTCTCTCCTTTTGCCTCGCTTGAGACAGGGTCTTTCTTGTCTTTTGCTGCTGCATCTGTGCCAGTCTATCTGGATTGTGAGCTTCCAGATTCTCCAGGCTCTGCCTTCCATTGCTCTAGGTATGTTGGGATAATAGACATGTGCACCACTTTGCATCTGGTTTTATGTAGGTGCAGTGAATTAAACTCCGCTGGTAGGCTTTCAAGAAAGTGCCTTTAACTACTGAGCACTCCTTCTAACCAATATTCTGCTTACTCCTTTGAGGGCATTTTTGGGTGAGATTATCATTTAAATAGGTAGACCAAGTAAAGTATCTTGCTCACCCTAATGTGAGTAGGAATCATTCAATCAGCTGAATATCTGAGTGGAACAAAGACTGGTTCTCCTTCCCAATGCTCTACAGTATTGGTAGCTGACTTTTTGTTCTGACTTTGAACTTAAACAAAAACATTAGCTCTTCCTAGGTTTCAAACTTGCTGGCCGCCCGACTCCAGCATCAGCATTCCTGGAGCTCATTTCCAACTTGCTTTGCAGATCCTGGAACTTAGCCTCCAAAATCCAGTGAGGCAAGTCCTTACAATCCAAGAAATCTGTGTAGGAGTTGCAGATGAATCTCAAATGTGGGTACATACAGTCACAGATAATAGGAGCAGAGCCCAAGGGGAGCAGAGAGCGGACCTACGGCCTGCTCAGAAGCTTGGAGGCTGGATGGGCAGTATGGACGGGCATGCAAACTCCACTCCTCACTTTCAGAGTGGGAGGTGTGCTTCCTTCACTTTCTTTCCTATAAACGCATTTGAAGGAGTGTCAAAGCCCAGGTGTTAGAAACAGATACATTGCAGTTCTGGGGTGAAAACTGCGTTTTGTAAAAGGCATTGCCATCATTTAAGTACCATTGAGCTGGGCATGGTGGCCCATACTCGGAAGGTTAATCCCAGTACTAGGGAGGCTGAGGCAGGATGATCACTAGGAGTTCCAGGCCAGCTTGGGCTATAGGGTAAGACTTTGTTTGAAAGAAAGAAAGAAAGGAAGGAAGGAAGGAAGGAAGGAAGGAAGGAAGGAAGGAAGGAAGGAAGAAAGAAAGGAAGGAAGGAAGAAAAGAGAGAAAGAGAAAGAGAGAAGAAAGAAGAAATACAATATGCTCCCAAACAAACAACTGTGAGGACCTAGTATGCATAAGAGTTATGTGACACCACCTTCTATAACTTCAAATAGCAATCATTTTATCTGTGAAGAACTATCAAACAGGGTGAGGTGGAAGGGAGAGAGGCAGAGCTCTGGGTAGGAAGCAGGCACCACTGTCCCTCTGAGGCTGCTTTTAGCAATAACACTGGAGTCTAATTGAGCCAAATCTGGCCAGTAAGTTCATCTGCATAGCTGTGTGAGTGGCAGAGCCGCTATTCCTGGACCATATGTCTGTACAGAGGGATCGGGGTTGAAAGGTCAGCTGAAAGCTTTGGTCCTGGCCAACTGGGCTGCGTGCACACGCCGAGGCCAAGTTTGGCTTTTGGGAGCTATATTAAGCTTGCCAAGTGCTGGTGAGGCAGCCCCAGACGCTGGGTAGTGTTCTGGCCTTGGGCTCTGGAGCCACAGTTAACCAGGTGACACAGGACCAGGGACCTCCGTGTTCACCCCGGGGGGCTCAGACTTGAAACCCTGGCAGATTGTTCCTGCCATCCTGCCTTCTCTGCTCAGCACTGGGCCTCTGGGGAGCTCATGGTGGACGCAGGCTCCCTCTGTGACCTGTGAGTGTTTTGGGGTGCTGAGGGGCGGGAGTGACCAGTGTGAGGACAGCAAGCAGGGTCTCCCATGCTGCGATCTGTCACTGTGCTCTCTGAACTTTTCTTTTACGCTCTTTGGGTTGTTGATTCTTGAGGAGCAAGAACTGAGCTGGCACCGAGCAGCAGGGACTGTGTGACCTTTCACAAACCACCTCAGTTAATTTCTGGTTGAGTCTCATTTTCTGTGTCGTGGGGTACAAATGCTTCCTGATTACCTTACAAGGTATCTTATGACTGCCCAAGGAGATGTGGATTTTTTTTTATTATTTTATTTTTATTTTTTGGTTTTTCAAGTTATGGGCTCACTGTATCCCAGGATGAACTGGGATTAAAGGCATGGGCCACCAAGCCTGGCTTTGGAGATGTGGATTTGAAAATCACTCCCTCAGGTATACAGTGCTCTGTGGAAGTCAGGCAATATTATTATCATTATCATTGTTATTATTATTTCCACATGATACATACCATACACACCTAGCTGGTCATTAAATCAGTTGTTTGTTTCAACTAGTATGCATAGAATTAGGCCCAGGACTAGGCACTGATGTTTAAAAAAAAAAGTAGTTTTTTTCAGTTTCTACCTTTAGGAGCATCTGAGTGGATTGAGAAATTTCCAGATACCAAGCATATTATTGGGAAGATATTTATGCACTTTGCAGATAACGTGATCTAGGCTGTAGTTTTTAAAGTTTATGTACCAGTATGTGTGTGTGTGTGAGAGAGAAAAAGAGAGAGAGACAGAGACAGAGACAGAGACAGAGAAAGAAAGATAGTGTATATCTATTGGTTTGATTCTACTGGCTGGACTCTGAAAAGATCCTTTAAGTCTTTCCGGAGCTTCCTCCTCTCTCCTCTTCCTCTCACCCCTACTACCTTACCTGGGTGTTAGCTCTACTGATTTCTGCTTAGCTGTTTATTGACAACTGATGTTTTCCTCTGAAATCTTTTTATTTTGTTAATAAAGAATTTTAAATAAAAATTTAATACAAATTGCTAATGTTACAGATAAAATTTAAAGGTCATCTATTATGATGATTAAAAATTAAGTCATAGGGTTGGGGAGCTTGTTCAGTGGTTAAAGGCACTTGCTTGCAAGCCTGAAGGCCTGGGTTCAGGTCTCCATGTAAAGCCAGATGCACAAGGAGGCGCATGTGACTGGAATTTGTTTGCAGTGGCAGGAGGCCCTGGCACACCCATTCTCTCTCTCTCTCTCTCTCTCTCTCTCTCTCTCTCTCTCTCTCCTCTCTCAAATAAATTTAAAAAAAGATTAAAATTAAGCTATAAAATATTTTCTTCAAATGAAAACATATTTGAATATTCAACATACATGTCAGTTAAAAACGGATTTGGTTATTGGAGTGGAGGTGCTCACCTGTAATTCTAGTACTTTGGAGGCAGAGGGATGAGGATCATGAGTTCAAGGCCAGCTTGGACTACAGAGTATGGACCCATCTCAAAATCTAGACAGATTTGATTGAGCCAGATTTAGGATATGAAGCTTCAACACACACACACACACACACACACACACACACACACACACACACACACAAACACACACACACACACACACATTTGAACATCACTAATCTAGTCTAGAGATGAGGAGATAATCCCTGCTGAATGACAGGGCCTGGTCAAGATTCCATAGTGAAGAAGGTATAGGTCAAAACCAGAACGGAGGCAGAAGTCCAGGCCCATTACAACATTACAGGAGTGTTATTATATGTGGGGTCTGCACCCTGGAATAGACATTTTGTTTCCAATTTGTTCCTGGTTGTGGGGGACAGTTGAGGTAGAAGACAGCTCAGAAATGTAAGGCCCATGTTCTGAGAGGCTGAAATGGATGCAGAGGCATCTGCTCTTTGCTGACTGAGCCTGCGCAGGGAAGACCAGCCACCATGCTTCCGTCCTGTTCTCAGGGAGCAGCCCGCCTGTGTGCAGTGGTAGGTCAGACCGCCTGCTGAATCCCAGCACTAAAGTACTTATTTCAAGCAGAGCTTCCTCTAATGGAATAAGACAGCCAGAGTTCAGGGGCTCTGGGACCAGGCAGCTAATAGATCTGTAGTCTGATGGCTGCCTTCATCCCCTCCCCCTGCCCAACCCTCTGTCATTGTTGGAGTCCATACAAACCCCAAGGCAGCCAGAGTGGCAGGATGGATGGAGGAGAAAACATCAACCCTCCTATTCCCCCCCCCCCACCATCTACACTCATAAAGAAGAGTGGGAGAGGAGCTTTGAGCTCAGATTGGGGAGATCATGTGCAAAAGCCAGTCTTTTCCTCCAAGGATTCCTGGCCAAGAAGGTGGGGCAGGAAGTTGCCAGGGCAGGTGAGGACTGAGTCTCCTTCCAGGCCCAGTGGAGAATTACTGGAGGAAGATGACTGGGTGCTCAAGTCCAGGAGCTGGACGGGGCAAAGAATCTAACTTGGGCCTGTGCAGGCAGAGTAGCCTTGAGTGTGTGTGGTTCTCTGATGCTACCTTAGCCTGCTGTCTCCTGTGCACTGCTCAGGCTGTTTCAAGGACATGACTCCTCCAACCACTCCAATCCTCCAGAGGCTCCTGATTGTCTCTCAAACATCATCCTTGCTCCTAGCCAGGCCACTGAGTTTCCAGCTTCATCTATCTTCCACCCCTTGGAAGCGTTCACTCCACCAATCTCTGGGCTCCCCTTCAGGCCTTTGCTGTCAAATCCTATTGCTCAGCATTAACCCATGCGAGGCCTATCCATTTTTGAAGGCTCTTAGATGCCCTTTCCTGCAGGAAGTCTTTGCTGATCTTTTGGTGTGTGATCTTTCCTTCCTAAGCCATCCCAGCTGACTTTAATTTTGGTGGCAGTATCTTGCGCAGGGCTTGTGTCTTCTTCCTTCTAGTGCCTCCATTGTGTACCTGAATGAACAAGTGGATAAACCACGCTAAGGCTCAACACCATGTTAAAAAAGAGGAAGAAAGAGCTCTTCAGGCTGTTGGGAGAATATGCAGAATTGCTGAGCACTCTTCCACTGGCGAGGGGCCATGTAATAACCACTCTCCTGTGGTCATTGCAGGCTGGCAGCAGCAGTTAGTCCTACTGGGGATGGGGTGGGTGCAGAGCACCACCTTGATTCCTGGATCTTTCTTGCCCATCTTGTCTGAGGCTTTGCTACACAGAGCTACAGCCAGATGCAAGTCTCCCTCTGAAATGGATCCAAGTACTAATTTCTGTTTTCTTGAAGCACTCAGGGAAAGTTGTCACCTAGCATTCATACTGACTCAATTCACACTCCACCAGTGGTTCCTAACATGATCCATATCTGGTGGATTGACAGAAACACCTCTGCCAAGATCCTTCCCCAGACACACTGCATTGGAGTCTAAGCATGGGCTCAGACATCAATTTTTCTCCCAGTTTGAAGGTATGGAACCTCTGTACCACACCAAAACAGGGTGAAACACTGGTTCTGAGTCTCACACACCTTGTCTTAGCCTCATGTGTAAGGAGGAGAAATCTCCTATCACATGTACATTATATTCATTAATTTAAAAAATTCCTGCTGATTGACTTCAGAGCAAGGTGTTGAAAGTCATATCCTTAATTTTTTGTGCCCCTTGCATCTTACCCAGAACCTTTGTTGTCCTCCGTGTTCAATAAATATTGGTTGAATTGAAAAGCTAATAACTTTAGAAGTAATCTATGTTGGTTTCTATGTTTTATTGATCATTCTTTCCAAAGTCCTTGAATAGAGAAGAAAATCTTTCCCCAGGTTTAATTTGAGAATCCCAGTAACTCCTGTTAGACAATGCCATTCAGGGGCCACAGGAAGTCAGTAGGTTCTGTGGTCAGCCCTCAGGTGTTTTCCAAGTGCTTCTGCTGGACACACATGTGCAGACTCTCCATCACCTTCCTTTCAATCTTCAGTGTTCCGACTCCTCAACGAGTCTGATATCTCTGAGGACTGAGAGACAGGTCTCCTAGGCTTTATGTCTCCCTTTACAGAGTCAAGAATGTGTGACCATGGATATGGACACAGAACCAGGCACATACACGTGTCTGTGTGTGTGTGGTGTGATGACAGGATTTGAGCCTTGGGGTTTGCATTGTCAGTGGGCTCACAGGGATGACCATTGCACCTGTCCTCTCTTCCTTTTTATTATAAACTCTTGAATGTGCCTTTTTTTTTATTTGCCTTCTTTTCCTCCGAGGCTGGCACTGTGAGCACTGGGGAATGTGTAGTGATTGACTAATGAATGGATTTGCATTTTTTGTTTTGGCTTGGCTCTCTCGGAGTCTGCATGTCTTGCCTGAGGGCCATCGCTCCTTCCAGAGCACGGCTGAATCTGCAGCCCATAGTTATAAAAAATTGATGACGCACAGCTGACATTGTCCTAGGTGTGCGGTTTAGCATTGCTCACGTACAACACCGGAGGACAACGAAGAAAAGCAGGGAGAATAAAGGTGTGTTGTGGTGCTGGGCTTAGGTATTAGCTTCTAGAAATGACTTCGTTGCTCCTGTGCACTTTCCTCATTTCTTAAATTCGTGTCACGGACTGGCTGCCTGGGCACCGTGCACTTGGAAACTCTTTCTGGAAATGGAACGTGTTCTTTTCTCAAGTGCACTCTCCCTGCTCCGGCCCGGGGATCAGGTTTACCGAGCCAGCTGGTGCTTTTATTGTGTTTTTTTTTTTTTTTTTTCCTCTTACAGCTAAATGTGGTCAACAGTGTCAGCAGTTCGGAAGACATCAAGCCCTTACCAGGGTTGCCTGGGCTTGGAAACATGAACTACCCATCCAGCAGCCCTGGGTCTCTGGTTAAACACATCTGTGCCATCTGTGGGGACAGATCTTCAGGTACAGATCCCACGGGACAGGGTTCCAAGGCCGGGCTTGCTCCCCTGCTCCCAGGGGTACTTTGGGCCCAATGAAAGGAAAATGTTCTTTAGGATGGTCCAGTGGGGGACCTAGGCATTTTGGTCATTGAGTACACAGCCTGCAGTCTTGATGAATCTAAAATATGATTTTTTTTAATCCCAAAGGATTAGATTCACTGGAAATGTTTTAAAAACCCCTTTATAAAGTACCATAATTGCCTGTGTCTGGGATTGAGAAGTTGTTGTGATTATCAAATATCTCATGTTAAATTTTTCATAATTTGGTAAAATTATTTCTTCTAATTATAAAATATCCCAAACAACTAATTCTACTACCACTACAAATTTGGAAGAATCATAAAAGTACAAAGGAAAAGTGTGAAATTTCCCATAGTATTCTCAAGGAAGGTAAGCCCTTCATATATCAAGCACATTTCTTTTTCGATGTTCTAGATCTTTAACCTGATTTTATGGGAATAAACACAGAAGACATCTTCTTTGGTCCTCTTACATTTTTGCCAAAATTATTTCTTTCCTGACTTCGTTCCCTTGCTTTTTATCTCTCCAACTCCTTTCTCCACCAGTTTTGAACACATTGGCTCTTTTCTTTGATGCTCTGAAGAATAAGAAAGCCAAAGGTGTTGGTCCAGGTTTGTAATACCAGTCCTTAAGAATAGGAGAATTGTGAGTTTAAGGCAAGCTTGGACTACATAGTAAGACTCTGCTTCAAATTAATTAATTAATTAATTGGCTGTTAATTATTAATTAATTAAGGAATGAGAAGACCAAGTTCTTTCTATAGCAAACCATGTTGACAGATGGAATAATTCCACATCCTCTTTTCCTCAGCAAAGCTACTACAGAACGCTACCCCACTGAAAGTACAGGTGTCTGGGACTTATTTAGCCTTGTGGCTGATGTTCGTTTGCTTTCAAAAAGTCATTTTCAGAATGTAGAGTCACAGGCTGAGAAGATGTACTGTGAGGCATTGCCCTCCTCCCAGGAGCTAACTGGTACATTGGTGACCCTGTGATGATTACCATACCTGATTGAGGGGGGCTCTCTGTGGAATGGGGGCAGGAGACCAATTTGCAATATGTTCATGTATTAAAGTTTCCAATAAAATTTTAATAAGTACTTAAAATAAATAAAAATAATATATTGTTCCCAAAAAATTTTAATAAATATAAAATTAACCTATTAAAAAAGCCATTTTAAAATCATGCAGACATGGCCATTGCCATGGCAGAATACTGGTCACAGCCTGATAAAACACCTTCTCATTTTATGGTTATTTTAATTGAAGATCTGGTAGGTTTATCCATGTAGCGCAAAGGCATGAGATGACTATATCATACTGTGGACAAATTGGGGTCATGTTTCTGAAAGTTAAATAATCAGAGGTGAAAGAAAGCATTAGGTTCTTTAGGCCAAGATAAAATTTCTTATTTATCTTTGCTGTGAATTCAGTTAATTGGCATAGCCAACTATTCAGTATAGACTGTCTCTAGCCTCCATTTCATCTTAGGGTGGCCCACTCTGGAAAGTAAGCTTTGGGGTACACATGGTTACATTTGGTAGTTCTCAGGGACTTCAGATGCATGTTTGATATCAACACAAATAAAACAGAATTAAAAAGCCACTTCAGCTCTATGGTTTCGTGGGAACATTTTCATTCAAGAATCAGACCATTGAATGTGCTTTGAATGATCTGCTTCCTTATATTATCCACAGTTTCAGTCAAGTGAACCTTGCATATACTATTAATAAGACTTTACATAGTATTATACTACTGTACCACTATGATCATATACCAATTTATTTCACTGATAAGCAATATTACTTAAAAATTCTTAAACTTAGGATTCTGTCCATAATTTATGGTAAAAGATGATAATTTTAGTGGTAAGTCCTTGGGCCTTGACTTTTGAGAAGGGTTAATTAAACTGAGGCTCTTTTCTTGCTATGTAATATGTGGCAGGTAAACATCACTTTATTTATTATGTACACTAAGATTTGGAGTTGAGATGGGACGTCTGTTTAACCAAATCCAAGACTTGCCTCGATAAAATAACTGTAAATAAAATCTTAGGTCAGGAATTTTCTAATCATGCTGAAGATAGAGGGAAAACACAAGAACCAAAGGAAAGGTGTTGGATTCTGTAATCCGACTCACATTCTCTGGGCATTGTTATTTGTGCTCTGAAGCATCAGGGCATATGCCCATTTCCCTGGGGAAGAGCCAAGGGCTTCTTTAGAATGAAAGATCTGAATAAACACACAAACAGACTCTGGAATGTTCTCTTCTTGTAACCAGGAAAGCACTATGGCGTCTATAGCTGTGAAGGCTGCAAAGGGTTCTTCAAGAGAACCATAAGGAAAGACCTCATCTACACATGTCGCGACAATAAAGATTGCCTCATCGACAAGCGGCAGCGCAACCGTTGCCAGTACTGTCGCTATCAGAAGTGCCTGGTCATGGGCATGAAGAGGGAAGGTGAGGCACCCAGCTCCCCTCCACTCAAGGGAGAACCATGGAGAGGCTGGAGAGATGGCTCAGTGGTTAAAGGCACTTGCTTGCAAAGCCTGATAGCTCTGGTTCCATTCCCCTGTACCCATGCAAAGCCAGATGCACAAAGTGACGCATGCGTTTGGATTTTGTTTGCAGTGGCAGGAGGCCCTGGTGTATCATTCTCTCTCTCTCTCTCTCTCTCTCTCTCTCTCTCTCTCTCTCTCTCTCTCTCTCTCTCAATAGATTTTTTAAGAGCCATGGAGACAGGAGCACAGTAAGAGCCCTTTTACATTGGACTCTGTGGGGGAACAGGTTTGAAGCAGAGGTTAGAGGGAAAGGTGTGTAGTCCATGGTCTTTGAGGATGACTGGCTTTTGCAGGCCTGACAGACTAGCCTGCTCATTCCAAGAGCCCATTATTGTGCAGTTAAGAGGCTCCATCTTTCAATTTATAGTGTGAGGGAACGGCTCTCCTAGTGTCAGAAACAAGTCGGAAAATGCTTTTTTGTTCCATTAAAACACGAAATGTCATTCCGTTAAGCAACACAAGCAAACTGAAAGGGGCAGTTCATTAACCAGAGGGCTTGGGCAGGTACCTGGTGTTAGTAGGGAATCTCAGTGGATTTCAGAGGAAGGCAACTTTACCTCTAGAGGCAGGAGCAACATGTGGAGTCAGCTCCCTGCACACCAGGAGACTTGTGGAAAGAGCCAGCGTGGGCCAAGGAGCCCTTCCCTAGAGGAATGCCACCGACAAGGAAACATGGTTGGAACAGGGCAGCCTTCCTAACCAACTTCCAGCAACTCCCAGATGAGGAAAAGGCCAGAATGCCGCACAGCATCCCAAGCTGTCTTCCTGCTTCCACCCTCATCTTTCTGTGACTTCTCTTGGAGAGCAACCAGAGTGAACGAGGTGCTCAGGTCATCCTTCCTCCATCAGACACCTCCAAAGCGTTCCCATCTCACTGAGAAATAAAAGGCTAAATCCTTGCTATAGCTTCAAGGCTCCTGAGGGTGAAAATGTCTGTTTTCTTGTGGTCTCTTTCCTGGTCCTTACATTTATATGGATGCTGCCTCCTCAGACTCTTTGCACTTGATATTCTGGCAGACTGGGACACTTCCTTTCTGCATGACTTCATCTCTTCTATCATCTTGGTAAAGCCTTGCCTGGCTGGGCTGTCCCAAACTGCATCAATTACCCCAACACTTCCTTGTCTCTTTCCAACAGCATTCATCACCGTCTAGCACATTCCTTTTGTCAAATGTCAGTCTCCATGAAGACATCAGCAGAAGACAGTTTTGTCTGCCTTTTTTCCTTCACTGCTGTCTCCAGTAACAAGAGCCTTATAGCTATATGACAAATTGTTGAATGAATATTTTCAACTGAAATCTGAAGGTTGGAAAATGTAGATTAAAATCAAATCATTAATCCACTGAGTGTTAGCTGAATGACTACTTTGTGCATATGATGTACTTACCATGGCTGTGGCAGGGGTTGAAGAACTTACGGACTGGGACATAGGACATGAAATATCTCTTAGTGGAGACTCTTCTTTCCATCAGAAAGCTCCTTGTAACTTCCCAAAGCATGGAGTTAGTGCCCACAAGGTATGTCCTCCATCGGACACAGCATAATGGATGTAGGCTTTTTTTGTTGGTTGGTTTGTCCTCCAAGAACAGATAAATTTTGGACTGACTTACAAAAGTACCAGCTTTCATTAAGCCCAAGATACTGAATTAAAAGGTGAATGGCCTCATTTAGAGAAATTGACATTTGTATTTCTTCATTTAGTTTAAACCACCTAATCTTACCCTGAATAATTCCTCAGCTCAATTAGGGTCAGTGTAGGTCAAATAGAAGGAGGTGTGATTTTTTTCTTTTATTTTAAGAGAAAATAAATAGGATGAGGATTATAAGAGATGGGGCATTTAAAGCTCACATTGCTTTGTTTGCATTCAGCTTTTGCTGGAACATACTTTAAAAGAATGCAGAAAGCAGTGGTGATAAAAAGCTGAATAGTGAAAATAGGAGGGGGAAAGATAAAGAAGTCCACAGGAGTTGGTACCCTCTGTATGAGAAACAGCAGCCAAGAAATGAGTTAGTTCCTCATCTCACTCAAGGGTGGGCTGTGTTCAAAAGACCACTGGGCAAACATTCCTTCATAACCCTCCCTCCAGGCACCGTTTATAGAAATGGGAACTCAGGGGCCTTCTTTGGATACCTTCCCGAGAACAAAAATAATAAAATGCTAGAATATATAACCAAGAGAAATTATGGAATTTACCCAGAGAGAGATGGAATTGGGGTGCGCTTGGAATTAACAGGACTGGCACCAGGGTTTTCCTGGGATTTACACTGCTGAAGCCAGGGGGACGTTTGCTCTTCCCGGATGGAACACATCCATCTACAGGAAGAAGAAACCAGGCTCAGAGAGGCTTGCACCTGCCCAAATTTACACCAAAAACCAATGGCAGAGGTAATTCAGGATTGGGTGTTCTGACTCCCAGGCTAACTCAGAAATTCCGAGACTAGAATTCCATTACTTCTGCTTATATACATACAGTTTCAAGACTAGAGAGTGAATTATCTTTGAAGGCAGCATTGGTGTGTGATTATTAGTGTTAGTGCTCTGGAGGCAGTGTGGAAGGTCTAGATGTAGGCTCCAGAGGCAGCCAGCTTGGTTCCTATGCTGTTTTCACTACTTTTGAGCTCTTGGCTTCCCCATGGCTCACAGAACCCTGAGAGTTATTGAACAAAGTAAATGAAATATAATAATTGATATAAAGTATTAAGCATAAATATTGGCTATTGTGGAAGCTGAGAAGACACAATATATCTTTGCTACAGGATGAATGAACCCCTCAAGGTGAAGCCTGGCTGGCTATATCATCCAGCGTCCTGGATATATGTGATAATCGTAGCTGAGAATGTCTGCCATACAGAAGAGTCTCCAATAGGTGACTCTTCAATTATGACAGTGAGATTTCTAGTGCAAACAGGAAGGCGAGTAGCAATTGATCACTCAGTTAATGGAAAAATTGGAATTAGAATCTAATTCCCCGGAGCCTGGGTAATTTTCTTTGAAGCATGAAGGTTATTTTCCTCAAGAGTTTGGAGTCTGAAGAAGAAATTGACTGATGATCACAAAAGGAACTTGACTTAGTTTGCTACCTCTGTTATTTTTTAAATCAATAAAAATAAAAACCCATTCATTTACCTTAAAAAATTAGTATGAGAGCGTTCAACTTTAGCCAAAAAATCCAACTGTGAGGAAAATGCATAGTAGAGTTTCCCTAAGTTGTCAATGAACAGAAAGGAAGGAAAACAAAGACAGAATGGAAGAGAAACAAGGAACGAGGGGAAGAGGCCAACCAAAAAGAGATAAGCTCAGGACATGGGGAGAGAAAGGGGAAGATAAAATAAATATTCTATCAAACCTTTTACAAATATTTTACTAATCCCCATAACCATTTCAGTCAGTTCTTATAATCTCAGCATTGTGGACAGGAAACCGAGGCTAAATCATCTGGCAAGTCACTGGCAGAGCTACATTTTGACAAAAAGATTTCATTGACTCCGTATATAAGACTTTTGCTCTTTTCTCCATTTCGTTTTTCTCATTCTAGTTTTCTTACCTCTTCCTTTCTTTTCTCCTTCCTTCCTCTGCTTCTGATGTTTCTCCTAGTTACACGGTACTTGTCATCTGGAGGCTTCAGAGGGCGTTAGTCTTGTTTTTCTGTGCATGTACATGTGTAGTGTGTGTGTGTGGTGATGTGTGTGTATGTATGTATAAGTATGTGTGTATGTATGTATGTGTATGTATGTATTGTGTATGTGTGTGTATAAATGTGCGTGTGCACATGTGGAGACCAGAGAACATCGGGTGTCTTTTCTTTATCACTCACCCACATTTTTTCCTTGAGACAGAGTCTCTCTGAACCCAGAACTGTCATTTTCACAAGCTGCAGCAATGCTCCAGTCACCAATTACCATAGGACTAGAGTGACAGGTGTGCATGATGCTCCCGCCCATGTTTTTTACTTAGGTGCTGAGGATTGAACTCATGTTCTCTTAGGCCCTCTCGGGCCCTCATCCTTGCTTGGCAAGGGCTTCTACCTGCTGAGCCATCTCCTCAGCCTCTAGTCATGCTTTTCAGTTCTGCCTTTCTCTGCCTGACCTTGAGAAGTCAGTATCAGTCACAGGAGAGACAGACTGTGTCTAGCATCCTAGCTCTGGTCTATCAGGCAACCTCTGTGGTCCTTCTTCTCCTCAGAGCTTGATCAAGGGCTCTTTGGCAGGTGAGCTGAGGGTAGGAAGGGAGAGAAGCAGAAGTTACTAGTGAAGGTGCTTCACTGTTACACTGGAATTTGCTTGCTTCTTGGGATGCAAAACTGAGCTTATGGCTATTGGGAATAAGCAGGAAACCACAGCCTTATGGATAGAAATCCATCAGAGACTCTTCTGCTGAAGGAGGCCTGAGCACAGGGTCTGCCTTTCATCTTAATGAACAGACCCAAGGGTCTGAGAGCTGAACCTTGAGGAAAACTTCAAGTTTGGGGGAAGCTAAGGGACTTCCTGCCTGCACTTTTGCCTCTGTGTCCTCCCCCACCCTTGAAATTGGCCTCTCCTTTTGAAATGTCATCTAGGTGACATCACACCACCCCTTCACTTACAGACTAACCACACCGGCTCCCTGAAGATCTTCTCTGACAAGTTGGATCAGGTGGTTGTGTGCACCCGGGTGCACAGGGGCCGACCTAATGGGACGTGAATGCCAGGCTGATGCATAGAATCTGACAGGGGGAGATTTTTACAGTAATGGGCTGTCCTTAACCATTGCCTGCTCACAGCTTATCAGAGGCAGCAGGTAAAGGAAGGTGGAGGGACACAGCAGAGAGAGCAAGGAGGTGGCTCCTTCAAAGACATGATAGAATTGGTGTTTGTTAAAACTTAGAAATCAAGATGAGCATGGTCTCTATAATATATTGGAAACAATGCAGATCCAAGAACCCTACTTTTCTGTGCCATAAACAAATAACTTGACGTTCCTCATTTCTTCTGTCAGTGTTACATTGTCCCTAGGTTAGTACCAGGATGAGTCTCATTTTTTACATGAGGAAATTGCAGCTCAGGTAGGTAACTGTCCCACACTTGTCCTGGGTTTTATGTAATCCCTGTTGGTTCTGCTGTATATCAGCTGTGCAAGAAGAAAGACAGAGGAGCCGGGAGCGAGCCGAGAGTGAGGCAGAATGTGCCAATAGTGGCCACGAAGACATGCCTGTGGAGAGGATTCTAGAAGCTGAGCTTGCTGTTGAACCAAAGACAGAATCCTATGGTGACATGAACCTGGAGAACTCGGTATGTGGTCTTGAATCACTGTTTATCATCCATTTCTTGGTGGCCGTTGGCTGGTGAAGGGTAATATCAGAGCCTCACGATCTGTCTCCCATAGAAGTCTGTTTTCTTTTGTTTTTCAGACAAATGACCCTGTTACCAACATATGCCATGCTGCGGACAAGCAGCTCTTCACCCTTGTTGAATGGGCCAAACGCATTCCCCACTTCTCAGACCTCGCCCTGGAGGACCAGGTCATTCTGCTCCGGGCAGGTAAAGCACTGAGATTCTGTTTTTCTTAGGTCAATCCCCTGGGCTTGGACTCCTGAGATAAGTGATTTGAAGGAGCCTTCGTCTATCTGGGCAGGCGGACGATGAGCGCAGCCTTGCCAGGGTGATTCATTTTCACTTTATAATAGACTCTTAGCTTGAATGATTCTCCCCCACCCCCACCTCAAAGAAAATCTTTAGTTCTTCACATGCAACATTGTTAATGGAGGAGTGGGATTCCTTTTCCCTGCAAATACTGCCATGGTTTTATAATTTGCATTTAATTTCAATGACTCCTAAATCATTTTTATTGAGGATAATTTGAAGCAGTGTCTCACTATTGTAACGAAATTGGCAAACAGAGATATTCTCTCTTCCTAGGTGAGAAAAGACAGCTAGAGATTTCTGCTCAGCTTTAGACTAGATGGATTCCAAGGTCTCTCCCTATTTTAAGATTATGCATGCTACATTCTCTCTTGCCTCCCATTTCTGGGACACTGCAGTCTGTTGACATCTGCCACATCTCCTCTTTGTCACAGAGCCATCAGGGAAATTTCAGGAAGATTGGCTAAGTGTTGGGAACCAGGCTACTCAGTCATTCCTGTTAGATAATGAACGATCATTGGGTGTCCACTGAGAGCTGGGCTGGTATTACTATATTATACCAAAGAAATAAAACTGGGTTGTCAGGTCCTGGGGGCAGACACTACAAGGTGCATTCCTGTTAGTCACCATGGCAGCTGACATAGTGACTATTATCTGGTTAGGGTTCGATCCATATTTGGTGGTTGATGAAAAGAAAAAGAATCATTGTCCTTAAGCTGTTACCCGGGACTGTCTGTGTATGTGGTGGTGGGGGTGTGTAAAGCCATAAAGTCAGGAGATTCCAGTCTTGTCCTTTGTCACTAATTAGCTGTGTCACCTTGAGCTAGGACTTAACCTCCTAAGATTTCCAGCTCTGCTTTCATTTACAGGGGTTAATAATCCATGCATTGGATGATTAGGAAGGAAGCAGGGACAGTGGTGGGTTTTCCCTCAAGGCTCCCTCCTTCTGCTTGCAGGCTGGAATGAATTGCTGATTGCTTCCTTCTCCCACCGCTCGGTTTCTGTCCAAGATGGCATCCTGCTGGCCACAGGCCTCCATGTCCACCGGAGCAGTGCTCACAGTGCGGGTGTTGGTTCCATCTTTGACAGGTGTGATTTCTTCTGCTTCTAGTACTTGTTAATGTGGATGTGCCTGCACATGTATGCTCGTGCACATGTATGCGTGTTTACCTGCGTCCAGTGCTGGGGTATAAAATAGGCTGTACAATCGTGAACGTAACTATCTAGATACTATTGGTTGTTTCATTGTTATTGTTTTGAGACAAGACTGATTCACTCTCTAGCCTAGATTGGTCTTGAACTTGCAGTGATTCTTCTGTCTCAGCCTCCCAGGTCCTCGGATTGTGGAGGTGACACCATGCCCAACTTCTAGAAACAGTTAAGCACATGAGAATATAAGTCTGGAAAGAGAGAGAGGAGGAAGAGAGAGAGAGGGAATAAAGGTGTAATCAAGAAAAGGTGATTAAAATAAAATGAAGCAAATTAGAGAGTAGTGTTACTGCTTGGTGGAGGAGGAAGCTGTCATTCCTATGGGCTTCCAAAGCAGAGGTTGTATTGTTTACATCAGCTAGTGCGCTGGGATGCAGAGGGCGAGCAGCTTATCCTGATGCCAGGGATGGAGAAAGGGTCCTGATGGGCAGAGTTTAAGCTGGACCTTGCAGACTCTTGTGGAGAGGTCTCCAGCAGCAGCAGACTCAGGTCTGTCAGATGGTGACACCATGACATTTGTTTACTTAAATGGCAGATGGGGGCCTTGAGGGTGAAAGGATGGAGGGCTGGCAAAGAGGAAGACAAAATGGAAGAAAGTCTCTCTGTCCAGTACCAGGACTTCCTCTTTGCTGAGCCCTTGAACTTCGCTCATGGCTTGGTTTCACTGAGGTTTGTCATGTAGCTTCTAGTTTCTATACCCATTTCTTCAATTAACCTGTAAGTTTCTTGAGATGAACTACTGCATTGTATCCATTTCTGTAACCCTAATACCTGCAGCATCCTTCAGGATGGGTGAGTCCACAAAAAGTAGGAGGAGAATTCATTTTTGTTGGTCCTTGGCCTGGTACTCATGGTTTCCTCCTTCCTTACCTTTCCCCCCCTGTAAACAGAGTTCTAACTGAGCTGGTTTCCAAAATGAAAGACATGCAGATGGATAAGTCAGAGCTGGGCTGCCTGCGAGCCATTGTGCTGTTTAACCCAGGTGAGTTTCGCTTAATCCCAGTGACTGCCTATGGCCGGTTTCATCAAATGCCACTGTCGGTCTTCAGAATAGGAAGTCATGAATGAATGAGCAGGTTTTATCTCCTGGATTCGGGGTTAAATTTGAGTGCATGTGTGGATTTAGTCTTCACACCTCATTTCATCAGTCAATCCATGCTCTGCACAGAGGAGACACTTGGTAAGTATGTGACCTTTGTATTTCTAGATTGGCCTGGATAAAATCAAATGTTTCTCTTCAAAGCCATAGAGGGTACATTTGATTATTAACAGCTTAGATGTTAAAAAACAAGTGTTTATTTGGAAGATTAGACACAGAAAGAACACGCATCAGGCACAGATGACCAGCTTTGCTTACTTGACATTTGTTTCTACCCACATGATTCTCCTAACCTCCGTAGGTGACCTGCTTGATGGGGATGCTCCCTGGTGGAGGGGAGAGTATCCTGCTAGGTATTAACCGAAGGTCAAATCCATAACCTTTTGTAGATGCCAAGGGTCTGTCCAACCCCTCGGAGGTGGAGACTCTGCGTGAGAAGGTTTACGCCACGCTCGAGGCCTATACCAAGCAGAAGTATCCAGAACAACCAGGCAGGTGAGAGAGTGCTGAGAGAATAGTAACTGTGAAACTCCTCCTCCTTCCCATTTATTGAACACCACAGTCTGAAAACATTAAATGGAAAGTTCCAGAAATAAACAATTCCTGAATTTTAAATAATTTTATGATAGTATATTCTTATAAGGGTTGTGCTTTGTTTTTATTGTTGTTCATCTCTTTTTGAGCCTAATTTTTATTACTATTATTAAATTAACTTTATTATCAGTACATACAACTATGAAAATATAGGTGATAGACAGATAGATAGATAGATAGATGATAGATAGATGGTAGATAGATAGATAAAAGGTAAGTAGGTAGGATTTGGTAGTATCCTCAGTTTCAAACATGCTCAAGGGGTCTTGGGACATAGCCTAGACAGATAATATGTAGGGACTAGTTTATGAATCTTCAAGGGTTGGGTGAACAAGCAAATGAAGGAATTAAAGTAAGAGTCATGATCTCAGTTCTCACAAGCAACAGGCTCAGGAAAGTAAGGTCACTTGCTGAAGATCATAAAACTAGTCTCTGGTAGAGGTGAGTGAGTGACCACATTCCTCTGAAGTACAGTAAGCAAGGAGTTTTCCCTTTCTGCAAATTCTAGCTAAAATGAGAAAATGTCCTCCTGGAATCTCACAGAAAACAAATGTCTCTGAAAAGGCTACATAAGACATATCAGTTTTATCTGTAGAAATAATTATGGTATAGCTTCTACACTCCCCATTCTCACTCATGACTTTATTCCTCTGTGAAATCTAATTTCCATTTACCTCTTTATCCCGGATCGTAAGTCAGCATCTACAAACTCTCCTGAAGAGGGTGGTCTCTGGATTTTCTTGGAGACAGTGAGGAACCAAGTGGATGGGTTTTTTCTCTTCCATGCAATTAATAAGCAGGTTACTGTATGAGAGGTTAGTTAGGCTGTAAGAACAGACCTATCAAACTCAGTAACTTCATACCACAGAAGTTTCCTTTCTCACTCCCTTGTTGGTCTGAGTAGACAGTTAGGACATAGAAGTTGTCTTCATCCCAGACATCATTTAAAGACCCCAGCTCCTTTCTTCTTGTGGCTCTGCCATGCCCAAATCACATTGTGGTCTCCAGGTGATGGAAGGAAACAACAGTAGAGGAGCAGAGAGTGGAGAGAGGCTGTGTGGGTGACACTGAGGTCTTGAGAGGTCCCCCGCCCTTCCACTCACTTCCATTGGCTGAAGCTTAGTCCTGTGGCCCAGCCAGCTCACAGGAGGCAGGAATTTTCACTGCTCAATGTCAAGGAAGGAGCCAGGATGTCAAGCCTGCCAGGATGCTTGACCGCCTGCCTTTCACCTGACATAGGAGATGCTGAAAGAGCTCTGCCTGGGAAGGTTGAAAGGGACCTGGCTGCCAGCATTGTCTTGGCTCCTGGCAGATACAAGCTCTGGATGAACCTGTATTAACTGGAAGCCTTAGGTCAAGTGTTTTATTTTATTTTATTAAAAATATTTAGGTAGAGAGAGATACAGAGAGAGAGAGAGAGACAGAGAGAGAGAGAGCACATGCACCGCTTTGTGCATCTGGCTATATGTAGGTACTGAGATATCAAATCCAGGGCCATCAGATCTTGCAAGCAAGTGCCTTTAAACCTTGAGCTGCCAGGAGTGGTGCTACACACTTTTAATCCCAATATTCAGGAGGCAGAAGTAGGAGGGCCACTGTGAGAACAGCTTGAGACTACATAGTGAATTCCAGGTCAGCCTGGGTTCAAGCTAGATTTTACCTCAAAAAGCAAAACAAAGAAACAAAAACTAAACAAACAAAAAAACCTGATGAGCCATCTCTCCAGCCCTGGTTGGATGTTTTTAAATAAATCTTCCAGCCCTAAGGTATCATTAGATCACGCATATTTCTGCAGCAAACACTGAATGCTGGCATGGTCATCCTTCTCCTGGCATTGGCAATTGGTACTGGATTCTCTCTCTCTCTCTCTCTCTCTCTCTCTCTCTCTCTCTCTCTCTCTCTGTCTGTCTAACAAGTTTAATTAGGCTTACTTATTGAAGAATAGGTGAAGGGTTATTTTATTCACAGGTGCATAGGCAACTTATCAGTAGCTACACTACTGAAGAAAGTATGCTCCTACCTTCAGCAACCATTATCTGTCCATAGGTCTTCAGGGAGGGGTGGTGTCTTGTGAGTCCTTCTCTCCTACAGCTATTAACTATCTCTAGAGCCCCAGGGAGGGATGGAGCCTTGTAAATCCTCATTCCTACAACTATTATCTGTCTATAGAGCCTCACAGAGGGGTGGAGCCTCCAGAGCTTCTCCCTCTGTGAATAAATATTGTGCAGGTCTTATACAGGTAACCACAATAGCCAGCATGCTTGAAGGACAGCATGGGAGCATTCCACAGCACTCCTCCCCTTCCTCTGGCTCTTACATTCTTTCTGTCCCCTCTTCTGGGCGGTTCCGTGAGCCTTGAAGTGAGTAATGTAGAAATCCCATTTAAGGCTGAATAGTTAACAGTCATGTATTCTCAGTACTTTGACCAGTTATGTTTCTCTGCATTAACTGCTTCCCATTACACGGAAGTGTCTCTGACCAAAGTTGAGGTCAGTGCTAATCTATGGACAGAACCTACATATGTAGAAGGCATTTTGACAGGCACATCATGAATTTACTTTAAGAGCAAAAGCAAACCCCCACCTTTCTTTTTCTCCTAATTATAAGAGCAATGCTTGCTTTGTTAGGCAAATATTTTTAAAATTAAGTCCTAAAAATCTGATTATTACAGTGTCCTTAGAAATATGCATTTACAGATGTGAGACTGTATCATTTGTTGTGTTATTTTTCTTCTGTAACCCTTTTGGACATTCTAGGAATTTTATCAAGTTACTGAAATGACAAAAATTGGTTTTTTCATTATTTTTGTAATATTTTGCAATATGGATTTACAAAGTTGTCATTTTCAAAAGCTTTGTAATATTTTGCAATGTGGCTGTATTTTTAGGTGCTTAGCCATTGTCCTGTGGTTGGCATCTAGGTCATTCCTAAAAATATTTTAAAAAACTTTAGATCATAACTTTCTTCCTGAAAGAAAGCCTGAAAGGCTGCTTAGGGTCTCCTCCAGACACTGGGGAGAGATGCAGCTCTTATTGTCTGGAAGCTTGGGGAAATGTCAAGAGACTATGTCCCCTGGGCCTGCCCAGCACGTCCTAGACAGAGGGGGATTGCTCTGGCCACGTTTGTGGGAGGCTCCTCAGGTTTAGCACTATGTCACTTGGTTCAGTTGCAGAACTGCCACTTGCAGAAACTGACTAAAGGGGACCCTGGCACTGCCAAGCAAGGGCACACTTCATGGTGGTGACGCACTGCCACCCCGTGGACGTGATTTCAAAGGACACCTTGTAGGGATCAAGTTCTTGGAGAAAAACAGAAATTAAACCTGAGCAGGTGCAGAACTCACACATATGCTCTTGCCTTCATGGAAAGCACTCCCAAAGCCATGACTACTCTCCCCTTGCTGTCAACATATAGGTGAGAGATGGAATGGTGGTACCTAGGAAAACTTGATTCTGTCAGCCCAATCTCGCTCCCAGATCCAGCAAGACAGCAAGAGAACAGCGTGGTGGCATATGTAGCATGCGGAAAACTTTGGCAGCTCTACAGAACAGTTAATCTCAGTCTAACTTTGCGCTTTATAGAAAGGCCCTTTCTCTTGCCAAATTACACGATGCTCTTTGTAGGAGTCCGGCTTCCTCCTCATCTTACTGTCCCTTTGCTGCAGGTGACACCACTCAGGTGTTTTCTCCTCAAGAGCTCTGAAGTTTGTGTTGGTGACAGCACAGACCTTTAATAATTGCATATAGAAAAAAAATTTCTACATTTTCAGATAGCGTCCCTTTGTCTTTCTTACATTGCTACAATTTGCAGTGTCACATGGCATGAATACAGAAATGTGCACATTTCCAAGGAACACCAAAACTCCAATTCAAAACTTTCATGAACACTCAGTAAACGTCTAATTCCAACCAGAAATCTCTGACTTAGGTCCATATAAAACAATGTGATTCTGTCTTTTGCTTTTTATTGGATGCTGTGAAGAGAGTAACCGAGTTTCTAGCACCATTGGTAAAAGTAATGAGCTTCTCTGGCAAGAAAGTAGCTTAGAGAGACAAAGGGAGTCACATGGTGAAGAATGCATCAAAGCAAGGGACCTGGAAGGATGGACAGATATGAGACAAACTTCCTCATGCCAGCCTCTCTTCCTTCTGTGGACTAACAGTGAATGTCCTCTTTATAGAAAGTGTGCACGCAGGCATCCATGACAGTGTGGACCTGACTATGAGCAAGCATGCATATGTGTGTTTGCAAGAGTTTACATGCATCTATGTGTTTGACGCTATGAGCGTGTATGCGTACACATATGAGGCTATGTTTGTTATACGCAGGTGTGAGAGAGTAGTGTGTGTCCACACATGCAGGTCACACGCGTATGAGGATGTGTAAATCCATGTGCATGTGTGTGAATGTTCACTGTCTCCCCAAACAAACTAGGCTCCTTCCCTTCTTCAACCCTAAAGAGAAACACAGAGGAGGAAGCTGACCCTAAAGCTTTGTGATGATTGGTTAAAAATAGACAACAAAGATTTGGTAGCAGACAAGACACAGCCTCAACAGGGTGGCTGTACAGTCTTTTCCTTCTTTTGATTTGAAACAGAGATTTGCGCAGATCAGGCTGCCCCAAACCTTCTGGAAGCCTGAGTGATGGGATTCCAGGAGTGTTCCACCATGCCTGGTTCATGTAATGTTGGGGATGGAGCTCAGTGCATGCTAGGCCAGCACTATGCCTATGAATCCCCATCCCTGGACCCTGAGAGCAGTCTCTTGAGTGCAGGACACCTTAGTTCTTGCTCATTTTCCCATCTCAGAACCTAGAGGAATACCTGGCATATGTCCTCAAACATGCTCTACTGGTAGTATTGTCCTGTGTTCAGTGACTCTGTGGGTCACACCCTCTTTTAAGTTCTTCAGCCAGCTACAGCAGCACCCCAGGAACACAGGAAAGGTTGGCGAAGTGGGCAAAGTCAGCCTTATAGTTCCATGATTGGCAGGAGCTGAAGCCAATTTTGGAGCATGTCAGACACAAGACTACAACGAAGTCATGGGACCTCACTCTGCTTCTGCCTTGAGAAGTATCAGACCCTCTGGCCTGTCTCTGAAGCTCCTGGGAGTTAGAGATTCTGCAGCCCTCCTGTTTCCACTGCTAAGCTATTCTAACAGCCACATGGAGGCCAACTAAATTGCCTCTCCAGGCAAGCCATCCTGTGTCCCTTCCCTGCTCTCCAGGCAGGCCGTCCTGTGTCCCTTCCCCTCTCTACAGGCTGGCCTGTCCTGTGTCCCTTCCCTGCTCATCAGTC
Source organism: Zapus hudsonius (assembly GCA_004024765.1). NCBI lineage: Eukaryota > Metazoa > Chordata > Mammalia > Rodentia > Dipodidae > Zapus > Zapus hudsonius. Next base: position 23,117 of record PVHP010002806.1, on the reverse strand, counting down.
CCGCTCACCCTTGCAGGTTCGCCAAGCTGCTGCTGCGCCTCCCAGCTCTGCGCTCCATTGGCTTGAAGTGCCTGGAGCACCTCTTCTTCTTCAAGCTCATCGGAGACACCCCCATTGACACTTTCCTCATGGAGATGTTGGAGACCCCTCTGCAGATCACCTGAGCCCTCCAGCCATAGTATACCCAACCAGGATGCTCCCCTGGGGCAGGTGTGTGTGAAACCCTGCCCTGTACACTGCCCCCACCTTCCACCCTGACCCTCTTCCTGTCCCCAAAATGTGATGCTCATAATAAAGACAACCTTTCTACACACGAGACTTTTATAGGTGGAGTTTTGTATAGATGTTAAGGGTACCCCTTCTTTGCTATCTAAAGGGCTCAGGCCTTTCTGGAAGTCCTTGGGAAGAGTAATCAAGCCTCTGTACATACATTTGGTTTAAATTATTTTTTCACTTGCCATGGAAAGAAAACAGCTGAAAAATAAACTAATAAAAATGCTATTGGCACATCTTGGAGCAATGGTGTATTGTTGTATGTCTGGGAAATTCTCTGGGATGTGAGGTGGTATGGGAGCAAAAGGGCTGGGGTGTATGCTGGGGCTGGGCTCAGGGGACAGTTTTGTCCCAAGGTGGCCCCTGGGGAGACTAGAAAGGGGTCTTTCATAGTCAGCTTGATTTCTTGCTTTCCATTTTTCATCATTCTCTCCTCAGAATAATGAGCAGGCAAAGCCTTGTTATGACTAGGGCAGTGGAGTGTAGATGGTCCAGGAGTTGGTGGGAGGTGGTAATAAAAGAACGGATTCTCTATCAGTGTGACAGTTAATTTCTATTATCAACTTGACCCGAGCAGGAATGGAAAAAGAGGCATGCCTCTTGGGTGTGTGTGAGAGAGAGGGTATATCTGGGAAGAATTAATTGAGAGGGGAAGACCTTAGAGAGTGGTAGGCCTTCTAGTGACAGCCTGTAACTGGTACCTTCTTATTGCTGGGACAAAACACTTGACCAGAAAGTGGCTTAAGGAATAAAAAGGGTCTATTTTGGCTTATAGTTTCAAGGGATGGTTTCATCATGGTGGAAAAACATGACAGGAACAGACAACTGGGTGTCACATTGTGTCACAACATCTGGGAGCAAGCAGCAAGAGGGAGCTTGCTAGTACTGGTAAGCAGGGCTGTACTATAAAATCCCAAGTGCCACCCCTTGTCCCCAGTGACATACCTCCTCCAGCAAGATTCAATGTCCCAAGGGTGACACCAACTGGAAACTAAATATGGGGCTTAATCACAAATGCATGATGCCATGGGAGACATTTTACATTAAACCACCACACAGCATGCATTTCAGCAGGTTTCAGGAATAAGCAGTCCTCGGCTGCCATCCTCTGTGGACATTGGCACCCAGCTTCCTCAGCCTCCCAACATGGACTGAAGGCCAGCAGCTCTCCAGGAATCCTTCAGGATCTCTGCACCTGATTGGGACTGCTGAGGCATCCAGCCTCATGGACTGAGCAGGTGCTGGGTTCTCAAACTCTCCAGCCTGCAGAGAGCCACTGGTGAACTGCCCAGTCCTTATTGTGTAAGCCAATCTGATAATTTCTCTTTATTCTATCCATTCTATCAGTTCTCTTCACCTAGAGAACCCTAACTAGTACAATCAGTATACTCAGCCAATAGCTATAGAACAGACTGGAGCATGTGATTTCTTTGCCACTGTTACAAAGCCCCAAACAGCTGTTCTTTCAGGTGACAAGGGAGACTCTCTGTGTCTAGCCTAGGTCTTCCAGCTTTACCTGGTGGTCTTGGAGCCTTCTGGATGCAAGGACCATAGCTATTTACCACAGCCAGGCTACATAGCCCCTCACCTTTGAATCACCGTCCTGCCATCCACTGTAGTAGGGCTCAACAGATATATGCAGTTCTGTGCCATGTTTTCACAATGCCCTTCAGGCTGTAAGCACTTCATGGCTGTAAGTATACCCCATGAATATTGCCCATGTTAGGCCTGCTTTCCTTTTCTGGACTTCCAGAACCTGACCCAGGATCTGCTGCACAGTAGACACACAGAGTTCTGTGTTGTTGAATTGGGACCCATACAATGGACAGAATTCCCTCGATGACCATGTGGATGGCAGACACCTCATTCTCTACCAGCAACCTGTCTCTTCAGAGAACCCAGAGCTAACTCTCCAGCTCAACTATTCAGTGACTGTACAACTGGGGAAGAACTGAAATCACTTCATTGCTGGGACATAAAGGGATTGTGAAGCCTTGAACCCAAGGCAATGGAGTAATTCTGTTTCGTTTTTAAGTTTGTTTTTATCTGGGTTTGCTGTGAAACTAATAAAAATGGTGGGAGAGAGGACAAAGCTTCCATGTGGGCTTCCCAGTCTCCTCCCTCTCCAGACACTGCAGCTTCCTTAAAGGTGATGTGGGACTACAGGACAAGTCTCTGCTTCCCACCCCCAGATAAGCTGAGTCCCTTTCCAGTCTTTGAACTTGGACTCTGACTCTTGCCTCCAGCTAAATGCAGGCCAATCAATTCCAGTGAGTGTCTGTGAGTCCCTCAGAGCCTTGGTCTCCCAGAACTGATGTCGTGGAGCCAGACAGAAGCAGGACAGGAGCTTAGGCTGGTCTCCTGACATCCAGGGTCTAAAAATCACATCCTTCCCAGCCTGCCTCCCACTCACACCCCAGAATGATCAAGTGAGAGGATTCCAGCCTGGACTCAAGCAAGTTCATAGGGCTCTCTGTCAGCTCCAGGATGCATCTTGGAAGAAGGGCGCCTGGGCTGGAGGCTGTACATCTCACTGCCAAGCAGTAGAGGTGGGTCCACTCCACATGCCAGGCTCACACAGGGAAGGAACTTCCTTTGCATTTTGTTCCTGTGACATGGGCCCTTGGCTCCAGGCAGAAAAGCACCTGGACTCTGGTCTTGGCTGATGCCTGACCCCTAGAGCTGCCAGCTGGAAGTCTTGAATTTGGGAAAGTTGCTAAAATTCCCTGGCTGTCACTCCTTCCCTGGTGTGTGAAAGTCAGAACAATACTCAACAGTGTAAAGATAAAGACCCGAGAGACCCACAGAGCCCAGCACAACAGCCTGTGCTATGGTATAGCCATGCTTAGGTTGGAGCCTGCATTGGTCATTAGTGGTGGGTTTAAACCTTACTGAGCCTCAGCTGCCTAATCTGTAAAATGGGTCAGTATGCTACCTGCCCTCAGGATTATTGGGAGGGTTATATGAGGTAAGGAGGGCAAGGCTGTCAGCACAGTGACTAAAGAGTGAAATTGTAGTTAAATGATCATGGACCCAGGAGATGGCTCAGAACACTTGCGGCACAAGCATACGGACCTGAGTTTGTTCCTCAGCATTCATGTGAAAAGACAGGCATGGCTGTGACCACAGCTGGGGCTTGCTGGAAAAATGGTAGCTCCAGGTTTAGTGATAGACTCCCTCCCTCTCAAGGAAACAATGCAGAAGAATGATAGAGGACCCCTGATATTCTACTCTGGGCATGTGCAATTGTGCCTACGCTACACGGCCCATACCCACCCCCCAACACACACACACAAAACAAACAAACAAACAAAAAAAAACCCACTGAAGTCCCAGATACTAGAACATTCTATGCCATAGCCTTTCTAATGATCCATATGAAGAATTCAAAAGTTCTAGTTTCAGTTTAACATTTTCTCTTATGTTTGTATTATCACTGGTTAAATGAAAACAAACCAGCTTCCATTCCTGACAGTTACAGGAAAGTCATGAGCAAAACCTTGAAGACCAAGATGTGGAAAGGACTGAGGGACTACAGGTCTGCTTTTCAGCCAGATTTGAGGAAGCGGATGTAGAGAGGGACCCTGGTTACAAACAAGGGGTCAACTGGCTTCCATTAAAATGTCATCCCAGGGCTGGAGAGATGGCTCAGAGGTCAGAGACACTTGCAAAGTCTCACAACCCAGGTTCAATTCCCAGGGCCCACATAAAGGCAGATGCACGGTGGCAGATACATACGGAGTTTGTTTGCAGCAACAGGAGGTCTCTTTCTCTCCCTCTCTCCCGCAAATAAATATAAAATATATTTTAAAAGATAAATGCAATCTCATTGCCAAATGACCCATGGAAGCAATTTAACCTTTTAAATCTTAGCTTTCCATTCGTTACAGGGGCCTGTGAAGAGGATTCAAGATGAGCTCTGAGACACACAGTATCACGCTCAGTATATGAAAAGCTCCCAATTCATGTTGCAGTACCTGTTACTATGGCCCCAAATAATTTCTACAGAATTCCTTGTGTGAAAAGAAAATCTTAGACTCCATGGAAAAGCCTCTTCCCTCTAGCTAGCCCTTTCCTTCCCACTCTCTTCCTGGTAGCTCCCATATACCAGCCAGATTCAGCACAGTTACCTCTCACTGGGAACATGGTCCTTCCTTGGCTGCTGGGGTGGAAACCAGATGGGGTGGTTTTACAATAGTACTTTGTGCTTTATTAAGGATGATTCAAAAGATGGTGTTTGTGTGGTAACATTTCTTGACTTTCTCTGTTCCTTTGTTTTTTTGTTTTTCAAAGTAGGGTCTCACTCTAGCCCAAGCTGACCTGGAATTCACTATGTAGTCTCAGGCTGGCCTCAAACTCACAGCAATTCTCCTACCTCTGCCTCCCAAGTGCTGGGACTAAAGGCTTGTGCCACCATACCCAGCTCTCTGTTCCTTTGCATATCATTCAGGGAATTCAGCTAAATGAGAAACCCTGTCTCAATGACCAAGGTGGAGAGCAATGGAGGAGCACCTGATGTTAACCTCTGGCTTCCCCCTCACACACAAACATGTGTGAGCACCAGTATACACACGTTCTGTCCGTATCCATGCGAACATGCACATACACACACGTACAGCATGCACTCACACACATGAGAATTCCTAAAGGTACTAAGCCCAAGAGAATGGCCTGTTCACACAAGGCTTTCCAGGAGTACAAGGCTGTAGGTTGAATGATCATGGATGGGACCTGAGGGGACCAGCCGAGGCTATAGCATCTCTACTAATAGTTAGAGTCAAGCATACATTGCCCATACTGTCATGGTGCCCTGTGAAGGACTTCACTGGGCTTTCTGAACAAACTGCCCTGTGCCCCTAAGGAGAGCCCTGTGCTGGGTCCTTGCTGCATCATGTGCATTCAAAGCAAGCATCACACTCAGAACTTCTCCTTCCTTTCATCCCTCCTCAAAAGTGGAAAGGAAGACCCAAAGAGAAAGTTGGGCAAAGTGATAGAACGGACCACTAACTTCAGGTTAGACTGGACGTTGGCGTGACAAAGATGAGCTCTTTTGAGCATTCCTCTGGGTGCTGTCAACAGACAAGGATGAGACTAGCATACAGCTGATTTGAAGGCCTTGGTTGACTTTTCCTGTTTGCATTCCATGGATGCCTCACGGTACCAGTTCCTGCAGCGAGAACTGGGATCCCAGGCACGCAGCACCTTGACTTTGCTTTCTTTGGATACCAGCCCCTAAGCTTTGGAGACATCAATCCCATTTCTCCCTGGAGTGAGTCCTGGTGGCCTGCCTGAGCCCCTTGGTCCACAGCATCAGCTGCAGTGACTTACCTTTGCCTCTAAGGTGAGGCCAGGGTTTTCAGCCAACACTCAAGGCTGTCCAGGCCTAGGTCCTAGAGGGAAAAATAATCCGTTTTCTCATTCTTCAGACAAGCACAGCACACGCTTTCTAGCTGGTTTAGATGTTTCTCCAGATCTTCCCCTATCTTTGCTCAGATTTCGTTCTCAGCTCTTCCAGCAGCTCTTGGTCAAGTCCTGCGCAGCCCAATGGCCACACCTCCGTGATATCATTCTTGATCTCTCCATCCCTGTAGTTTTACTGGTATTTAGTGGTATTTAGTGCTTCATTTTGAACACTTGATACTGTGTGTTGCATATTTTGTTAACTAGTTAGTTGTAAGTTGTGTTAACTTTACTTCTCAACTCCTTGGGAGTAGAGATCATGTCTGATTCAATTTTGTTCTCACAACAGTTCTGAGCAGTATGCCTAGCCCTACATTGGCATTCAGTGGTTAGGAAAATTGGCACCTCTGGTTTCATTCCCAGTGGAAGATATCATACTGCAAGGAGAGCAGCCTGCACTGCCACTCCAGGAGCCTCCCGCTGGGACCAGGAGTCAAGAACATACAGACTGTGAGCAGAATGTACAGGGTCTTCCCTGTCTTCCAAGTTACTTTTCATGAGCAGTGACTAAAGGAATTCATGCATGATCTTTGCCTTCATGGAGTTTGTAAAAAGAAAGCCAAAGACACAAAGACCAATGAGAAATGAGATGTCTCCAGCACCTCACTTGACAAAGCCCATTAACCCTGGGATTCTAATCTGATCGTGGAGAACTAGGCAGTGAGCTCAAGTGTTCTTACTTTGTTTTTGATGGACAGGTTTGTGTTTATGAGGAAGACATGTTTATTTGGAAGATGGAGGAACCAGACTTCTGAGATCAATGCTGGTCCTGGAATACGTGTGGCCATCAGTAGGAGAAGCTTGTCTGTTCTCAGGGCAGCCACAGAGACAGATGACCATGGAGCTCTAAGCCTCCTCTCCTAGCCTGTGCCAGAGAGAGAGAGAGAGAGAGAGAGAGAGAGAGAGAGAGAGAGAGAGAGAGAGAGAGAGAGAGAGAGAGAGAGAGAGAACAGATCACTGCATAGGAGCAAATACAACACTACAAAGAATGGTGCTTTTCAAAAAACGGATAAAGAAACCAACAGTCAGCTGACATCTCCTTAAGGACTTTTACCACAAGGATGTTTTTGCTTTGCTTAGTTTCTTCTAGATTTGTGTCTTCAAAACTGATTTCGAGGCCACCTAAGAAAAAAATGATCTCATGATTCTTTATTAAAAACTCATTAAACCACAACAATGCCAGTAAGTCCCTTATGACCCAGAATTCATAGAGCATCTCCAATTTCCCAGTCTCCACCAGCACCAGGCCTACAGCTGGCATTTTGATATCCCCAGTTTCCTTTCTTCCTTTATTTAGTAGACTTGGCTCTGGATGGGGTTTGACTGTTTCTGAAAGTCAGATCTCCCCTCCAACGAGTGTTAACTTGCCACCACCTCTGGATGCTACTGGCCCAACTCTTGAGGGTCTCCAGGCTCCAGGCAATAAAGCAGCCGACTTTGGCTAGGAGAAAGAATGGGCCTCATTATTAGGATTAATTTGGGGCGTTTCTGGGAGGAGCTAAGTGTGGAGTGGAAGGGAAAGCTCGAGCCCTCCCTTTCCCCTAAGGTGGCCTCTGCAGATCTGGGGATCTTAGGAAAGGGCTTCTGCCAGCGTGTGAAGAGAATTGGAGTCCAGAACTCTTTCCCAGCCAGAGGAGAGCCGCGTTCAACCTCCTCACTGGAAAACTCCATGGAAATGTCTCCCGCGATAGCTTTGGAGCACACAGCCATCTCTGACCACAGACCACAGAGGAACTGGCCTTGGGCCCAGACTCCCCAAGGGAGGCTTCTGGGGTGCGCAGCTGCAGCCTGCAACCGCCCAGCCCAAGGGAGGATCGCTGGGTCCGGGCGCCCTCTGCTGCCAGCTCGGGGCATCCCTGAGCCTTCCTGGGAAGCATCTTCCAGAAACCCCGGCCAGAAATTCATTCCTGGGGAAATGGACTCCAAAAAGGAGCCCCGCGGGGCCAAGGGCGCATCTCACGGAGGATGCTCAGGCACACTTCCCAGCCGGGGAGGGGGTGAGCCCCTCAAGGCTCGTGGATTCCCACTCCTGACGATGTTCCCACCTCCATGCTGACTCCCAGACCTGTTTCCAGAGCTAGCACTTGGGGCTAGGAACTGGCTGATTGCTAATTTTCGATGGCAATCCGGTTCAGGGGAATGTCGTTTTCTCCACCCTTTCCCTGCTAAGGCCAAACTGGGTTGAAGCGCAGAGTATCCATCCGAAGGCCAGGCCAGCGCAGGCTTCCAGGTGGCAGAGCTCAGGTCAGAGAGGTCTGGGCAGGGCGTCCTCTAGAGCTCTAGGTGCCTGGAGGCCTGACCTTGGGCAGGTCCTGGGCCTCACCGAGCTTCGCCTTCCTATGACATAAAATTGGTCTAATTCTTCTCTAAGGCTCCTTCTCCCTCAGTGATAACGTCTTTCAGAGATCGATTCTGATCTCTACTCAAGCAGGGATCATGCCAAGCTTGGGACACTGGTCTAGAGAAACGAGAAAGAGCTTTCTTAGAAAGCTCAGAATCTGAAAGATAATGATAGACTTTTGTTGAGTATGTTGCTATGGGTTTAATGATGTAAATGACTCATTTATAAAGATGCCATCCTCTGGGAGGGAAGAATTGTAATTGCCTTTCTCTCTTGATGTCAACAAAACATTCACGCTACCTCTCCTTTCTTCTTTCTCACTTGCCATTTCATATTTAACCCCTCCCAACAGCACCCACTTCTTATGTTTTTCCTTGAAAACGTACTTTCCATATATTTCTTTCTGCAGATGGCATCCATGGAAACCATAGAGTATTAGTTTGTGTGTTTTTAAAAAATCTACACGAATTTTTTTACTGTCAATTTCAGTTGATTCATTCTGTGTTTTTTTCTCAGTTCTGTTTGGAGATCCATCCACCAGTGAAACTTTTTGTAACTCTAGACAGTTCATTTTTTTTTAAAAAAAAACATATTTTTATTTATATATTTTCAAGGAGAGAGAGAGAGAGAGAGAGAGAGAGAGAGAGAGAGAGAGAGAGAGAGAGAGAAATGAGAGAGAATGGGCATGCCAGAGCCTCAGCCACTGAAAATGAACTCCAAATACATGTGTCACTTTGTACATCTGGATTTATGTGGGTGTGGGGAATCGAATCCAGGTTGTTAGGGTTTGCAGGCAAACACATTAACTGCTGAGCCATCTCTCCAGCCCTAGCCAGTTCATTTTTGTGGCTTCATAGTATTGCATCAAACACACAGGTGCTGTAGAAGTCACGGTCCCTTTTGTGTCCTTACTAGTCATTCAGATGCCTTGTTTCTGCTTGGTTGCTTCTTAAAAGAAGAAGTTGGGGTTGACTTAGAATAGGGCATCATTTTCATTTTTTGGTAAGCATCTACTACATAGCATGTTCTCACCCCTCCTCCACACAAGGATCTATATGTTTAATTCCTGTCTCCTAAGGTCCTGGCTTAGGATGTGAGAAGTGCTTGGGGCCTGAGGAGGCCTCTTCCTTCATGAATAGAATTCATGCCCTTATAAAAGACTCCAGAGAGATTCCTTAGACACTAATCAATGGGAGGAGCCCAATGGGAGTCAGTGAGCCAGGAAAGAGCCCTCACCAGATACTGGACCTGACAGCTTTCAGAGCAGAAGTGATAAATTCCTGGAGTTCACTAGCCACCCAGTCCTATGCTCTGTGGGACACCAAGACTTTCCATATTTTTCCTGTGATTTTAGCATTTTATTATGATTGGCAGGAGTTTCTTAAATATTTTCTATATTCTTCCTTCCAAGCCTATAGATTTTAGAAGTAGTTTTTCCTAGTCTAATAGCATCTATTAACTTGAGTGGAATCTTTTCTTTTGATGTGGTCCTGTTCATCCATTTTTCTTGCTTTGCAGAAACCTTTCCCAATGCCCCACATTCGTGTTCTTATTAAACAAACAACAGACTGGAGGAACCAAGTATGCCTGGGGCCGGAGGCTATGACAGGCCTTCCGGTCCTTTTCCTTTCTGAGTTAGACTTGTCCAAGGCCCAGTGCAGGCTGACCTGACTACCCAAGCCTCCCTGGAGAATGGTTCCTCCTGGGGCGGTGTGGTGTGGTCAGGTCAGGATTCAACGCACGGGTCCTGAGCTCCAGCTCATTCAGGCCCAGACAGCAGCCCCTCTCCCCAGCTCAGCAATCACGCCCATCCATCTCTAGTCCTTGAGGAGGAGCAATGTCTTCATCCACATACTGTTAACCCCAATAAGACTACTGGCCCAGGAAAGAAGACTGCCTTTGTTCCAGAGATGCTACAGTGTAAGTCCCTCCCCCCCCCATCTCCCACCCTAGGACAAGCCCATGCTATCATTGTTTCTGATGCCTTTTTGAAGTTCTGGATTTCTGCCCCATTTACAGACAGACTCCTTCCTCCCTCAGATGAGGCTGACCACCCACATGAGGGAGCCAGCCTGGCAAGGGGCTGGCTACTTGGGGGTTGTCCCCTCAAATAATGCACATTTTTTTGTTTTTCGGCTGGAGGATATTTTTCCCCAAGTTGCCAGATTCTAAACTGGCTCAACCACTTTTGTTCAAACTTTCCAAGCAATTTCATCCCCAGGGTGGAAGCAGAGCTTGGAATGATTTGGAGCAAAAGGACAATTTTTGAACAATTCTAAGTGAGTGAAAACAGGAGGCTGTAATGGAAGTTGTCTTTCAACCCTTAACTTTAGCATTCTGTAACCAAGAATTCTGTCTCTCAGGTTTTGGTGGTGGGAATATAACGCTGAGCAGTTGTCTGGAACTGCTTCTAGATGTTTCCTAATTAGAAACAGCTCCGCTGACTCAAGAACCATCAGTTAGACTGCAAAGCACCATCTCCTCACATAAGAAAAAGAAGGTGGGGGAGGGGAATGCTGAAACCGGGTGAAAATAACGAGTGAGCAAAATGTGTCATATTTGTTTTGAAAGTGATTTGTAGTTCTCCTTTGAAAACTGCATTGCCAAGTGTCTCATTAATAATTTCTGTTTGAGGAATGAACTGGAAGAGGCACTGATGCGGAGGCCAAACCTGTTGTTTGGGGGCGTGTGGTCAATGGAAGGAGACAGTGTGGTTTAGGAATGAGTCAGGTGACTCGACTAGGAAGTTAATTTGTCTGCAAAATTTTATTTGGAAACCTAGTCCAGGAGGAGGTCTGCCCTCTTCCAATTTCCTCGAAGAGATTTAGAGGCTGGAAAACACCCAGCTCTTGTCCAGGACTGAGACACAGGCTTCCTGAGACAATGTGGGCTGTTGGGGTGTCCATTTCTACACGGTTATTTCTGGGGGATCTTTTGTCTTTTGTTCTACAGTGGGTGTTAGAGTAACATGGAGTATATGGAGAGTCTGTGTCCTCGTGCACAGCTGCACACACGATGGAATCACGTAGGCAGCAAGGCTACTGGTGTACATGGCAGAAGCAGGACAAGAAGGCATAGGAGGAAATGAGAACTTTTTACATAGCACAGCAAAGGACTCTGGGAACTGGGGCAAGTGTGTTCATTACAGCAGCTGCAGACATCACCCCCTCCACTCAGTAACAGGGGTCTGTCCAGAGAAATGACCTGGGGTTCAGGTGGGATGCAGGCTCCTGGACATCATATGCCACTTAGGTCCATCCTGGGAAGTAGTCTGGAGGTGGATATGGCTGGCATGTGGCACTTGGCATTTGAGTCTAGTCTGTAAGTGTCCATTGAGAGACTGAAACTCAGGCCAAAGGTTGGGGAGATGGCTCAGTGGATGAAATTCTTGCCAAGAAAGTGTGAACTGAGTTTGGATCCCCAGAACTCCAGACACTGAGGTGGGCATCTATAATCCCAACAGGCCTAGAGTGAGGAGGGTAGTGGGGTCAGGAGTCTCTCCCAGAAGCTTGCTGATCAGCTAGCCTGGTGAACACAGCCGTGGGCTACAGAGTCCCTGCCTCCAACAAAGTAAAAAGTGAAGATTGTCTTCAGACATGCATATGTATGCCAAGGCAAGAGCTCACACACACACACACACACACACACACACACACACACACACGCGCACAAGCGCGCGCGCGCGCACACACACACACACACACATCCACAAAATAAAGAAACCACAACAAAGACAAAATGTCAGGCCAAGGTTAAGGAATTTTACCTGGAACTCTCTCTGGTCTGGAATCCAAGCTTTGATTGTGAGAAGCCTGTGCCTCTCAGGAAGAATGGAATTCTGGGATACTGGAATGCTGGGGCTGGGGGCAAAGACTGTCTATATTTGAACACTCAGTGCTCTAGGGAAGGTGACACTCACATCACCACATGGCTGACAAACAGTGCCTTACACCTTCTCTTATTCATGGAGCTCAGCAAAGCACACGACCATGAACAGAGGGAGCCAGAGGATGTGCTATTGACCCAAGCCCTGGCCTGGATGTTAAGCATGAGGTGGGACTCTTGGAAAGTTCTAGAAACTCAACAGTTCAGAGGAAATTTACTCTGTAACTCCATGCCAGGTCACAGGACAATGAAAGCACAAGGTACAGCTCTACTTCTGCACAGAAAATGATGTAGGTGTTTTTACATGGTGTCTATAAATTCACAGGAAACAGAAACGAAGGCTGGGTATTGTTAATGATAGCTATTTGTGGGAACACAGTGGAACTGAGGGTGGTGTACTTGTTATATTATCTTCTGTCTTTTCACAATGTGTATTTATTCATATATTATTTTTCCTATGTCTATATGTGTATGCGTTCATGTGCAGGGTATGGGCATGCACGTGTGTGCATGTGTGTATGGAGAATAGAGAACGCCCTTGGGTATCATCCTCAGGGTTGCCATCCACCTCCGTTAAGACAGGGTCTCTCCTGGCTTCTGCATTAATAACCCCAAGGTGAATACCAATAATCCCTGCTGACAAGAGCCCTCAGGAGAATCATGGTGGGGAAGAGTAAGAGGATAACATGAAGGAAATGGGATCAACATCGATTGGACCATAGAGTGAGGTCCCTAATTAATAAAATATTTTTAAAGGTATAAACAAATTGGGGATTAAATAAATTAACTTTTTAACCCTGCTTGCAATTTAAAAATAACAATTTCCCACTTTCTTACACTACAATGGTAGATAGATGTGTCGACATACAGGCTGGAAAGGAATAAATAGTGAAACGTGAAGATAAAAAGAAAAGGAAAGGAAAAGGCAAGGTCTTTCATTGGCCTGGAGCTCACCAGTTAGGTTTGGCTTAAGGCCGGTGAGCACTCAGGATCCCTGTGCCTTTGCCTCCCTAGCAATGGGATGACAGATGACTGACACCGTGCCCAGCATCTAAATGCCGGTAATGCAAGTCAAACTCAGGGCCTCATACCTTCAAGGCAAGCACATTACCAACAGCCACCTCCTCAGCACCTTCATATATTATTTCTGAAATAACATATTTTTATTTGTTTAACATTTATCATTTTGTATGCATGCATGCATGCATGCATGTGTGTGTATGTATGTATGTATGTATGTATGTATGTATGTATGTATGTATGTATCTTGCATCACTCAACAACAGAGCATGTTATGAGAAAGGTGCCCATAGATGATTTGGCTGTGGCATGAGCATTCTAGACCCCAGTTAGACAAATCTAGTAGTTCAGTCACCTACACAGGCAGCAGGCAGACTATCTGGTGTGTAGCCAGCCTATGTTCTTAGGACTATTATGAATAAAGCAACCCAGATGAAATCAAGCAAAGAGAAAATGATGCAGTCAAGACACGCAGTACACACGAGCTATGTGAGGTTGCTGTCAGTGGGACATGTGTAGTACTTTGCAGGAAAGCTGTGTCAATAAGAAAAGAACTACACTAAAATACCAGGAAGACAGTATACTATAGCAGATACATAACACAGCACCCTGATCATTTATTATCAAGTGTTCAGTACTTTACATTACTGTAAATGTGGTGCTTTTATACAACTGGCTTGTGTGGGGTTTGTTTAACAGGAGCACCAGCATGCTATAGACAACAGGAACTTCTCAGTTCCCTGATCATTTGTGTGTGTGTGTGTGTGTGTGTGTGTGTGTGTGTGTGTGTGTGTGTGTGTAGGTTGATATTGGATGTCACTCCCCATCTACCCTATTTGAATCAGAGTCTTTCACTGAACCTAGACTGCCCCAGAGATTCCCTGTCTCCCTCTCCCCAGTGTTTGGAGGATAGGCCTGCACCTGAGGTATCTGAACTCAGGACTTCATGTTTGTTTGGCCAGCACTTTACCCATTGATCCATCTCCCCGTCATCCGTTATACTCTGTGGGAACACCACTGTAATGTGGTATATGCGGTCCGTTGTTGACTGAGACGTCCGCAGGCAGCTCATGACCTTACACACACATGTTGGTTTTCTGCATTCCTCCTGAGGGCATGGACTGTTTGGGAAATATCAAGCACTCAGAGCACTTGCTTTGTTTGCCCTTTGGTTCCAAGAACCTAAAAAAGTATCTGACACAGAGTAAGCGTTCAATAAATATTTGTTGATTAAATGGATAGATTATTTATCAAGTGAAAAATTACAAAGATATATGTACTCCAAATGGAGATCTTGAGTCTCTGAAACAGACGTACATCTTTAGTGCATGAATTTAAGTGAGATGCTTAAGTGCATAAGGCTTGATGTCTGCTCTTAGAGATTTTACAATCTAGACATCCACATTGATAACCATGTTATACCACTGATTATGAAAGGTGTCCTAAGGAGACATAAGCAGAGAGGCAAGGGACTGGGGAAGAAGAGCTACAGTCCCCAAGAGAGATAATCAGGGCAGGCTGCACGGAAAAGGTGGGACCTGAGTCAGTCTTTGAAGGATGATATATGAGTTTCCTGAGCCGGCCATAAACAAATCAGCAGAGCCTTGGTGGGTATGAGAACAGAAGTGTGTTCTCTCACAGTTCTGACCTCAAGTCCCAGGGACTGTGTTCCAGCTACAAGCTCCAGAGTGAAGCCATTTCTTTTGCTCTTGTAGCTTCTGATGGCTGCTGGTGCCTGTTGGTGGCTTCTCCTCAGTGTGTCTGTCTGATCTCTCTTTCAGGAGAACAAAGGTGGCATTCTGGTCCTCAGGGATCATCCCCAGGGTAAATGCCTCTCTGGTGCTCCTTAGCTCAGCACATGTTTTGTTGTATTGGCGACAATCCCAGGTTCCAAAGATTGGGAAAGGAATACTCATTAGAAGAACATTTTCTGTGTCTGGCACAGTTGGAGAGAACTTTGACATATCGAGAAGAGAGGAGAGCAGCTTAGACTGTGAACTGGCAAAGGAAAGCATGAGTCATGTTCAGGGGCTAGTGACCAGGCTGTTGCACACAACAGAAAGGTAGGTGATTAATAAGAGAAATGAGCAATTACAATCTTGGGTGCATATGCAAAGGATTGAAAGCAAAGATTTAAACAGTTAATGTATGCTCCAGTTCATGGCAACATCATTAACAATAACCTAAAGGTGGAAAAGACTCAAGTGTCCTTGACAAGTGAATAGGAAAACGAGACAAATTATGGTATGCCCATAATGGAATATTACTCAGCTACAAAAATGAATGAGTTTGTGATACACCCTACAGCATATATGAGCCTGGAAATTATATGATAATGAAAAAAGCCAGATAAAGAGTGTATGAAATAGATACAATATTTTTGCAAAATATCTACAGTGAAAAATTTTATTGACATAGAAAACAGATTAAAAGTTCCTAGGGCCCAGGGCAGTGGAGAATGGAAAATCTTTGTTCAAGGATTAGAGTTTCGGCCTTGGTGTGGTGAACTGGAGAGTGCTGATGGTTACACCACATTGTAATTATAATTAGTGTATCTGAATTAGACATGAGAAATGGCTACAATGGCAAGCTTAGGTTGTATTACACATAGATGCATATATATTCAATAAAGAAGGAAGCAGTGAGTTCTCTGGTAAGATAGGGAATAGCAATGAGCATCTAGCTGAGGAAACTGAGTTAATCTTGAGGTCACTAGGGCCCTTCTCAGGGTGGACACACCGTCCCCTGGCTTCTGGGGATCTCAGCTGCTGATGCCTCAAAGCTGTGCTCCTTCCTGGGTGTTGCTTTGGTTCTAGGGAGCTGCCTTGCCAAGGGTCATGCCCATTCCCCAGCGGTGGCCTGTGACCAACGCTTGGCTCGTGTCTGGACCTTTGTCTCAATTGCAAACTCATAGAGCTCCAGGGCTCATCACAGAATTGGCAGAGGCCTTAGTTACTGCAGAAAGCTGCTCTCTAGGGCCTATTGCTGTGTTTCTCACAGGTCTGTCCGCCAAGAGAATTTTCTAGTAAACTTTGTGTGGAGTTTGCCTGCTCAAATTCTGACTTCAGGAAAACACTACTCACAGAAAAGGTGATTTTAAAATTTTCACTTTGTTATTTAATTGGGGGTGTAGGATGACTTTAGCAGAACATCCTGACAGAATGCCACAGTGTAAACTGAAAGGTAACTGAAAAGAGATAAGAAGGTGATTGGATCACATCAGGCCAAGCAAGCAGAAGGAAGGTTTAGAAGCAGGATGGTGAGAGAGAAAGGGAGAGGCCATAGTGGTGAGGGAGGGCAGTTCATTGGATAGAAGCAGTGAGGTGACCGAGGTCCCCAGCCTGGGCCATAGGCACTGTTAGTTTTGACCATGTGGGGTATGTGGGGAAGGACTGAGAGAGGTTGGGATGACAAGAAGCCTCCAGACGCAGGTGCCAGGAGAGAGGACAGGCAAAGAGGGGTCGTTACAGTCAAAGGCACATGCAGGATGAGAAGAAGGGCTTTGAGGGATATTCACATTTGAGCAGTGCTCAGAGGAGGAGGCAGAGGAGAGGGCAGCCACCCAGGGAAGCCCAAAGGAGAAGCTGAGTGCTTACCAGGACCTGCAATCAGAGCCAGGCGGAGTATGTGCTTACGTCATGTGTTGTGGGCTGCCAGTTTCCCCCTAAAGAGCAACATCGGAAAGTCTCTGGTTGGAATGGAATCCTAAATGTTCACTCTTTTTTAAAAAAATATTTTATTTATTCATTTTTCAAGCAGAGAGAGACAGAGAGAGAGAGAGAGAGAGAGAGAGAGAGAGAGAGAGAGAGAGAGAGAGAGAGAGCACACCAGGGCCACCACCTTGTGGGTCTGGTTTATGTGGGTACTGGGGAATTGAACCAAGGGCCTTAGGCACTGGAGGCAAGTGCCTTAACCACTGAGCCATCTCTCCAGCCCACTAAATGTTCACTCTTGATTACTCTCAGCATTGTTCTTCTGCACTCCTCTCACTCTGGGAAGGGAGGGTGTACAACTTGAGACCTAGGTTACCAGGTTTGTTTTGACCCCTTAGAAGTCATTTCAGGCCCTAGATAAGGCATAAATATTTGTCCATTATAATAAATGTCCAGCCTAACCACTACAAACCATAATTCCAAAGTCTGTTATCCTAGCCTTCCATAGAAATATCATCCCAAAAGCTAATTTATTACTTATATATAAAACCATTTTAATAAAACTCCTTTTGCGATATGGTCTCTTTTGTTTTTAGTGATAATTACACTAAGGTTGTTAAAATAGTCTCATCCTTTCAGAGGCACTGTGATGGCGAACCTTGTCAACTGATGGAATTTAGAATCCCCATGGAGGGTGGGGAACCTCTAGACTTGTCTGTGAGGATGTTTCTAGATTAGATTAGGAGGGATGACCCACCCCAGATGTGAGTGGCACCATTCCATGGGCTGGGGTTCTGGACTGGATAGAAAGGAGGAAGTGGGCGGAGCAGCAGGATTCTTCTCCCTCTGCTGACTGTGGATGAGATGTGCGCATGCCTGGTGCTCCTGCGCCATGATGTCCCCACGTGACAAAATGCACCCTTGAACTATGAGCCAAAACAAACCTTTCCTTCTTCCTGTGGCTTGTGCCAAGTGTTTGTCACAGCAATAATAAAAGTGTATATATATATATATATATATATATATATATATATATATATATATGGTATAGGTAGGAATTGTTTGTTTTTCCATTTCATATATTTTTACTAATATACAAGTAAGGCATCTTCACTTATATACAAGTAAGGCATCTGTAACATATTCCAGTTTCTGTTTCTATGATGCCACCCAAATGCTCAAGGCTGAGTTTTGCACTAGATTACAGAAACTACATACAGTTTATATGCAGATGTATATACATATATAGGCATATAGGTTTTCTTTATAATCATTCCTCTATTCTTCACTCTCGCCCCAGTGTCTCTTGGCCTCCTCCCTCCTCTTAATGGTTGATGTAAAATAGTTTCATTTATCTCAAGCTTTTTCAAAATAATTTTGAAAGTTGGGAAAAAAAGTGGAAACTAATTAAGAGGGAAGATAAAAGCCAACTTTGGTTCCGTGATAGGCAGATGATGAAAGGGCTTGGAAACATAGGCTTCTTCAGTGCTTCTCAAATCATAGCCCTTAGGTCAAGGTCAAGGTAGGAGTGTGACTTGTGATACCAGGATTGTGCACACACCTGAACGGAAGATGAAGGCTGCATAAGGCAACTGATATCATTGAGAAGAGCAACGGTGGCCAGGTCATTTGCCCAGTACCCTGGGGTCTTCTTACAGATGGGCACCTGGCTACCACCACCCTGGATGTTCCTGTGTGACTCCAAATGCCTGGAGGGTATGGGAGCCAGGTGAGAGCTTTCACTCTCATATCCAGCAGTCCAGTGATAATGATAAAGTGAGTTTAGCCTGTGATTGCCTTAATTGGGTGACTAATTAGCAGCATGTTTCCATTAGACTCCTAGGATCTGGAATGTGCACACCAACCAAAGCAGCCACTGGGAGTCTTGCCCTCCACTGGGAGTCTGGCATGAGGGTTGGGCAAGGACCCAGCAGCCTGGCCCCAGTACACCAACCGAGAGGCCACCTTGAGTTCTGCCAAGAGGCTGCTGGAAAGCTAGATGTCTTTTTGCCGGTTCCCTGGCACAGCTGCTATTTCTTTCCCATCAAGCCATTGGAGAATGCTCCGATGTCAGGGTGATGGAACCAAAGGACTGGGAGATTGTGGAGCAAAGGCCTGTGGAGAGGGAGATCAGAAGGAACCCTGGAGGCTAGCTGAGCAGGTCTTGTGGGCTAGGAAAGTGTTGCCTGTTGGGTAGCACTGAGAATGAGATTAGCCAAGTGTGACAACTTCATTGATGATGGAATCCTTGGCCTGGAAGTGTCACCTGCCAAGCTGCCTCAGGAAGACTTCTGCTTTCTAACCTTGCAGACCCTCCAGCTCTTCATGTCAGAGAGGGACTTCTGGCTCACATGGCGTCACTAGAGCGTTGGGTGTATCTCCCTCTTAGACTTCTCCTGTCCCAGAGTTCCAACTTGAGTGGCCATGGGTTCCGGCAGAAGCCTCAGGTGTGTCTGCAGTGGGTCAAGCCAGCCTCTAGGAAGGAGCAGTCCTGCCACTGAGGTGTGAGGAGGGTGTTCTGCAATGACCTAGCCCCAGTGACACCACATCTGCCTATATATCAGTTCCCTTCAAAACTGTGTGCAGTGCCTGGCCCACTGACCCATCACCTCTGAGTGGGGTGGACCCTGGTCTTCACCAGGTCCATAGGTGATGCTAACACACAGGCAGCATTAACTCTAAACTGCTTCTTCTACATCTGAGATGTGGGCCCAGAAAGGTGACGGCCCAGCTTCCAATCTTACCTCAGTGACTACCACGTTCCCTTAGACGAGGTTTCTGCCACTCCACACTGGAGCTCCAGGGCCCTCCTGAGCTCCCTCTGTCAAATATGCTCATATGCTCTGCTCTTCCACAACTCCATGCAATGCCTGCTGTCTGCTCTGCTTTTCTGGGGAAAAAAAAAACCAGTGTTTATTTCTCTGAGGTTCTCATGAAATCATCACATCTATGATGCTATAGACCACAACAAATTTAACTCCAAGCCACAGTTCCAGAAGAAACGCTGTGGGCCCCACAGGATCTGGAGAAACACAGATGAATGCTGTGGAGTGAAAAGGGAATCTCATTGGGAGCCAGGCAAGTCAGCTTTGGGATCTGTTTGCGCAGTTGAGCTTGGAACTCCAGCCTTGATGAGCTTGTTTCTTCATCTGCGAGATAGGGTTCACCAGGCTTCCATGGAGATCAGAGGGGTGAATGAATGGGAAGTAGCTCTATGGGACAGTCAGCATAGGCTAGGTTTGCTGCTCTAACTCACAACCCCCCAAATCTCAGTGTATAACACAAGGTTTTATTTCTCCCTCACAGTGCCTATGCAGGGTTGGATAGTGGACTTAGTTGATTGTAGACATTTGGAGAGAGACTCAAGTCGCAGGGCCTCTATAACTATCTTAATATTGGGCTCCACGTTCACACGAACAGGTAAGAAAGCTTGAAAATGCTCTCTGCAGAAATAACATTCATCATTTCATTCACATTTTATTGGGCATAACAAATCACAGGCATATGTGTAACTTCAAGGACACGTGCTCAGAGAAAGAAGAGACCCTAAAATAACATTGTATGTAAGGGTTTATCATCTGGGTGGCAGCGAGAGATGCCAACATGCTAAGACTGGAACCCCAGGTCTCATTTTCTGCACCATAGGATGCCAAGGAATGAGTATCTAGTGTATGGATTATTCTCCTGCTGAGTCATTTTCCTCTTTCTAGACAAATGTATGGGGGGAGGAAGAACCCACATTTTCAATAGTTAAAAGAAAGGTCTGGGCAAATACAATGAGATTCCATTATCAAGCATTCCAGGTCCTTTTCCCAAGTTCCTAGCTCCTGTCATATTTCTCAGTGGCTTATTCTTGTCAGCAAAAGCACTTCCTCCGTAAACAATGGAATTTGAGGTATGACTTACAAGAGATATATAGCTCTTCAGTACATGCTTTTGACTTGGGGGTATAAGCTTACCTCCTGGGTCCCTGAGCAGTCATTTGAGCTCATCTCCTCCTGAAGCATTTTCACCATCTTACTGGGCAAGCTTTTCAGGGGTGTGCCAGACCTGCAGAAGCTGCTGAGAGAAAAAGTTTATTGATATGTTTGCCCATTGTAATAAAATCAACAAGCATGCTGGCAACATAGAGTCTTTCCCCTCTTCTAAGCAAGCTTACACCAAATACTTCCTTATGAATCAAAAACACACCCAGAAGCTCATTTAGTGGCCGATTGCTCCACACTCACTGTACACTGCTCCTGAGCCAGGTTGTTCTTGGCTTTGGACTGGGTAGTAACATGCTTTCTACTCTCATGGACATTTTAGCGAAGGCAGAGAAGAACAAAGAAACTCATAGAGAAAGCATTCTACTCTGGGTAGAGTATATGATGTGGAAAATAATGCAAGGTAAGGCAGGAGAGGGTGCCTTGGCTGGGGGAGAGGGCTGATATTTTCATTAATTAAGTGTTCATGCTCATATGTAGGATGTATGGTGTGGGGGGAGGGTATATGCCTATGTGTGTACAGATGCATGGGCATCCTGTTTACACATGTGCAGAGACATGTAGGATTTATGGTGTGGTGTGAGGGGGGAGGGTATATGTCCATGTGGGTACAGATGCATGGGCATCCCGTTTACACATGTGCAGAGACCAGAAAAGAACATCAGGTGTCTTCCTATCTCTTTCATCCACCAAGTTTCTTTGAGATGGAATTGCCGTTTTCATGAGCCCCAGCAAATCTCTCATCCTCTACTCCCTGGAAGACTGGGGTTTCAGGCATGTGTGACCATCTCTCACCGTTGAGTGTTTGCACAGGTTCTGGGGAAGTGAGCTCAGGGCAATCCAGGCCCTTATGCTTGCTTGGCAAGCAAGCACTCTTACTCATTGAACTGTCTCCCCAGCCTTCAGGATGCTATGTTAGATACACTAGCCAGGGAGGAAATTTCTGAAGGGGAATTGACTAATCAGAGATGTGAATGAAGAGAAGTGATATGCTAGGATAAATTCAATGTAAGAAGTCCATTCACAAGGTGTGTGTGTGTGTGTGTGTGTGTGTGTGTGTGTGTGTGCGCGCACGCGCGCGTGCATGTGTATGAAGCAATGCCCACAGGAAGGTCAGGTCACAGCCCCATTATGTCCTGTGCAGGTTGATGGGCATGCCATACACACAAGGTGAGAGCAAATACAAAGGCTATTTTCTGAACACTTGCTCTACCTTACCTCCCTTGCTGAGGCTGGGCTGGTGGGATAACAAGAAGGTAAGAGGGACCATTTCCTGGAGAAGAAGAGGGAGATGAAGAGCTAGTCCAAAACTGGAGGACCATAGAAAGGATGCAATTCTGATGTAACACATTTTAGACATTTTCAAACCCACATTGACCCTCATTACCACAACACACTCCACTGTACAGAGGGGCAGTTGTGAGAGGAGATGCAGGGAAGGAGCAGTTGGCAGGAGAGAGCTGAGTCTCCCTGAGCTACTGGTCTGGGAAGAAGGCAGATTCCACTTCTGTCCACTCTACCATCCAGCCTTCTAACTCTGTGCTTCTGGAAGTTTCTGGGCTCCTGCAGAGCTCAGCTAAGTGCCTGAAGGAAAGGATGGGGGCGAACCTCTGCTTTTACAAATGGATTGAATGGATCATGGAACATGGAGGTACAGTAAGTGGGGAGCTCTGAGCAGCTTCCAGAAAGGAGACCTGCTGGTCAACCCTGGGGAGGAGCAGGGATTCAGAAAACAAACCCAGCTCACTCTCAACCACATCTGCTCACTCTGCTCCATTGCCCTGGTAATTGTTTTTCTTGGCATTCCAGGGTAGTAGGTCACATTAGATTCTTTTCTTTCAAATACTCTACTGACATCAAAGTGGAAGGGATGGAAGGTAAAAAGAAATAAATCGGGGAGGATTCCGCATGTTTCACGACTGCTTTTATGTCCGGTATACACAGGAATGCTGGGTGGGCACAGACTCTGTACCTCCCCCAGTTCATGGCAGGATGGGGTGGGAGTGTGAGGTTCAAACGCAGAAATGATCTGGACTGATAGCAGGGCAGTGGGCTGCAAGAAAGAAGGAGTCAAGGGCAAGATTTTTCAAGTTGTGATAGTGTGGCAGATAACATAGGGCTTAGACAGAGTAATAAAACATACAGCCTCATTCAGGAGACCTGGTGTGACAGGAGGAACGTGGGACTGCAGCAAGAACCCTGCTGCTTGATGCATGACCTTAGGAAGGGCATCTTCTGAAGTTCAGACTCTCTTGCCTATTGAGTGACATCTCTAAGTATTTGTGGCATTTCTATGTCTCAAGTCTTCCTGGATTCTCCTGATTTGGTGACAATTTATTCTATTCCCAAAGAGAAATTGGTTAACTAAAAAAGAGTCAAAGGCAATTTCATTTCTTATAAGTTAACCTTAGCCCTTGGACTTCAGAAGTTTCCAGTCTGATGGAGAGCTCCTGTTAAGTACTTGACAGACACAATGTGAAGGCACGAAGGCACAGCTTA
>PVHP010002805.1:41844-85157 GCA_004024765.1 Zapus hudsonius | reverse complement strand
TTGTAGAGGAATGGGTTTATTTGGCTTACGGACTTGAGGGGAGACTCCATTCTGGCAGGGAAAACGATGGCATGAGCAGAGGGCTGGACATCACCTCTGCCACAGCACTGCAAACAGCGGCAGGAAGGTGTGCCAAACACTGGCAAGGGGAAGCTGGCTTATAACCCCATAAGCCTGCCCCCAACAACACAGCTTCATCCAGGTTGTAAAACCCAAACTGCCATCAGCTGAGGAACACATCAGAACACATTCAATTGTTTGTGGGGGACACCTGGATCAAACCATGACACCAGCCTCTGCTCATGCCATGTTTTCACTGCCATCATGGAGCTTCCCCTTGAGTCTGTAAGCCAAAATCAACCCTTTCCTCCACATGCTGCTTTTGGTCAGGTTCTCTCTGTCAGCCATGAGACATTGACAGCAACAACAGGCTTTGCAAGCAAGCACCTTTAACCACTGAGCAATCTCCCCACCCCCAGATTCTGCATTTCGAAAGACTCCCAGATGCTGCTGCGGCCAGAGACAAGCCCATGGGGCACAACGGTGTCTATGAAATGGACACGGGAGACAGCAGGACAGAGGGAATGCTGGTATGTTTTCCTTCCCCCTTCCCTCCCTCGCTACCTCCTTCCCTCTCAACCTCTTTCTTTCCCTCCCTTCTAAAACACTTGCTTGCTTTTAGGATTGCTAGGCCTGGCCAGGCTGGGCCTCCACTCTCCATAGAATTGGGGAACTGAGAATTAAGCTAAGTCAGGCATGAAGACCTCCTTTCCCCTCTTTCCACACGCAGGAGTTGACACACCAGATGCTATGCACAGAGCGAAGCCATCCAGTAACCAAAGCCCACGGAGGACAGCAGCAGGCCTCCAGGTCAGATCTTTGCAGCACATCTCTAACAAAAGCAGAGCCAGCAAGGGGACCAAAGCCACAGGAGAGGTCACATTGGCTGCTGTTTCCATAGCCACTGTTTTAACCTGATCAGGAGGTCAGGGATTGCAGCTTGTCACCTGGAAGCATGAGGGCAAGTAAAAAATTCACGCCAACACTGACCCATCCCTGACTGGGAGGGAAGTGGCGCTAGGGGACGAGCAGCCAGGGACATGCAGGCTCTTGGCCTTCCTCACCTAGAGTTCCCTAAAAGAAGAGCAGATCACCTTCTTGCAGGACTATGGGAGGGCTGAATGTGACCCAGTGTGCAGAGATGTGTGAGTACTGTCCTCCCAGGCTGTGAGCTCCCTCCCCATCCATCTGAGGAGCTGGCAATTTAATCTGCGAGTGACAGGTTGTGCAGCTTTGACTCATAGGGGGCTGTTCCTTTGTTTGTTTATTTCTCTTTGGAAGCCTTTCTACTCAATAATTCAACTCAACAAGACTTAAGTCCGCACTCATTCCAAGGCTGTGCAGGGTATTGGAGAGGATGGCAAAATAAATATATATGACGGCATTCCTGCTTCCACTTGCAGGGAACTTTCTATTCTAGGAGCAATAGAGCTAGACACCTATCCTGAACCCTACTTCCCAGAGAATAGCACTGGTAGCAGTTAGAATAACAAAACCAATTGTCACAAATGTCTGAAGTTGCTTATTGGGTATTGTGAAGACTGAAACTCAATTCTGTTTACTCTGGAAGAGGGTTAGAATTTCCAAAATATTTATTAACAAAGAAAATCAGAGCAAAGATTCTGAGTGGTGTCAGACTGAAAGATCTCCATCTGAGGTCCCTGTGCAGACCTCTGAGAGACAGTGTCCTTTCTTTTCAGTGGCCCACCTTGGAACTCTACAACCAAGCAAGTTGAGATCAACACCATAACTAAGGCATCTGGTAGACTGGTCAGGAGAAAGTGGGCCCAGAGACTGGGGTGTGAATGCTTTTCCCATCAAACAGCAAGGAAATGATAGAAAGCCCCTTGCATCTTGCATTGGTAAATGGCCAAATAGAAGATGATCCAAGAAGAAAAGAAAAGAAAGGAGGGAAAGGAGAGGAATTGCTCCTTGGAGGAGGTAGGAGTCCTGTCTGTCTGTCATGAGGATAGCAAGAAGCCTGGCTTACTCTGTCCAGTTCACCCCCTCCCCTCCCCACAGCACACACAATGCTTCTTCTGGCACAAGTATCTTGACCTTGACCATGATGGAGATGCTGTTTGCAAAAGCTCAGGGCAGTTCCTGCTGCTAGAGAGGAAAAGGCATTGTGAGGCAGCCAGGACTCCTGATGGCACACAACCCTGGGGTGCACGGAAAGTTGAGGAGCAAGAGAGACAAGTCCCAGTGCCAGGATCTTGGTTTCAAACCCAAGTCCTCATCCTCTGTGACTCAGAACAAGACCCAAGCCCTCCTCCCTCCTGAGCCTCTGTTTTCCCATCTGTACTGTAAGCAGCTGAGATGTGATGGGTGGTTTCTGACTCTGAAGAGTGCTGGATACTTCTCAGAGGTCCCAGTGAGGAGAAGCCTGACCCCACCCCCACCATGGTCAGCATGGCCCAGCTCTTCTCTCTATATAGGCTGCTGTCTGCTTAATGTTTCTCTTTGAAGACAGGGTTTTGAGGTTAAAAATAAATTGAAAATGACTATATTGCCTGTCCTCGGAGACCTCTTTCAGCTTTGACATTCTACTTCCCGTCCTGGCATCCATTTCTTGAGTGCCTACTGGAAGGCAGGCCTGGTGCTTGTAAGAATGGACTGAGAAGTAAGCTCCGTGCTGGCCCCTCAGGCCCTCCTCATGGCCCCACTGTGGGGAAGAGGTGGCCATTCAAGGTGACCTTCTTCAGAGCAGCTACTGGCAAGTATGTAAAGACAGGAGTCAGTTCGAAAAAGCTCTCACTTTGCTCCAAGCAAATGATTCCTGAGAAATGTTCTCAGGAGCCATTCCTCCAAAAATAAGGTTTCACACATGAGAAGGCATCACTTAGAGATGAAAACATGGAAATGCCCTTATCCCCATTGTCCCCCGAATCCACCCCCTTGGGTATAAGGCCACAAGGACATTGGGATTGAATCTGAAATGTCCTCTATAGGCGATGTTTTGAACACTTGATTCCTAGCCGGTGTAGCTATTTACAGAAGCTCTAAAATCTTTGGGAGCTAGGCCTGGCTGAAGGAAGTAGGCCTCGGGGTAGTCCTTGGGAGTATGTTATCCTGACCTGCTTTCTGGTTCATCACTGTGAACAGGAACTCGCATGCCATGTCATCATGATAGACTATGCACCTCGGACCCCATGAGCCAAAAGAAGACTTTCCTCCCTGGAGTTGCTTCTGTCAAAGCCAAGCAAACAAAGCCATGTGTGTAACTAATATGAGGCTGGGAGATGGCTCAGCACTTCAGGGCCATCTTAAACCTGAGGTCCTCATGGACTAGAGACTATCAAATTCGACTCCCCAAAACTCAAGTGAAAAGCCTGGGTGTGGCCATGCACATCTGTAACCTCAGTCCACATCCACTGAGGGCAGACACCTGAGAATTGCTGGGTTCCCTGTTGGACAGCAGCTCTGGGTGGGGGCCTCATCGCACACACTCATGGGACACATGTATTTGCACACACATGTGCATCCACCACACTTCGCGGGTGCTCACTATCATATGGGTCCTCTGCTGATGTTGAAACCTAAACATTCTCATTCTGCTCACATGGAAAAGAAACTCGAGGCTTAGAGCTGATACAGATCGTTCAAGTTCAAGGAGCTGAGCTGCCTCCTTCCCCCTGCTTCCCACTCTCCATAGCTTTTATCATCTGCTATCTCCTATGCTCTGCTCTGGGGGTCAAAGGGAAGGGCTGTTTGCCCAGTATAGGACCAGAGTATCACCAAAAGGTCAGTATTCCTCTGAAACCAGCAAGGTGGAAGCAGCAGAAATGAGCAAGGGTACCTTTTAAGACCCTATTGCTAAAGACATCACATACTTTTCAGGACACTGAGAAATCACGCTAGAACTAAGGTGGAAGCATATTTCCCTGCTGGCTGGCCATCATAGTGCTGGAAATTGCTAAGCAGGCTGAGGGGGGGCGTGGGGGGAGGACTCATCAGCAGTATTAACCAGCAGTGAACCCTGTGAGTTATACAACTGACCAGCCAGGCAAGATGTGTCCATCTGTTCAATAGTGGCATGTCTGTTATGGAGGTGTGGTAGTTTTGAGTAAATGTCCCCCAATAGAATTTATTATAATTGTGAATTGTCTTCATCCTTCTGGCTGGAGGAAGTGTCCCTTTGGCCTGGCCTCCTGGGGTCTAGCCCTGAGGTATTTCAAATTGGATGCAAAATACTAGGGATAGATATATAAAAGCAAAGCCAGAACCCCAGTCTGGCAGTTCTGCATTTTTGTGAGCTACAGTGTGCATGTTTGCTTGAGGTGCTGGTGGTGGTTTTTCTCTCTCTGCTTGCTTCTGTGAGAGGGAGCCAGCCTTTTCCTTAACTTCCCCTGGATCTGTTCAATAAATACTTTCCTTCCCCCAAATTGTACCTGGTTTGGAGATTCATCCCAAACATGTGACATGTGACTGACTATGGCAGGAGGTAACCAACTGCTTTCTGATTGGATTGAGACCTGGAGGAATTCATGCCTGGGACTGAAAACTTAGTTAAAGCCTCTGGCTGGGAAGGCCATAGGTCCTAGTGGGAAGCTACTACTAGCGTTTGGCTGAAATGGATATGTGGTGTCCATCATGTTGCCCGTCTACATATTTAGGTTTGTGCCCATAGATTAGTGATGCTTTCACCTTTGCTGAGAAAAGCCTCTTCTGGAAGATGGTGATGATTACTGGGAAGACTCAAAACTTGTCAAAGTGCTATGTGTGACAGTTGAGTGCTCAGTGCTAAGTGAGATGACTCCATCATACTTTCTGAAGCTCGGGGAGCACTGAGGAAGAGAGGGCTGAACAAATGTAAGAGCCAGAGAATGGGGAGGAGTGTCTTCCAGACATTATTCAGGCATCACATTTTCACCACCTGCGCACGACATGTACAATGTTTGGGCTCATTGGTATTCCATCCTGGATGGTGGAAGAAGGGAAAATAAAACAGACATAGAAATGGAAGAGAAACTATTTGGAAAGAAGAGGTTTAGTGTTAGGAGTGGGGAGGGGAAATATATTATGTACCTGTATGAAAATTGTCAATAAAAATGTTAAGAGAGGGGAGGCGTCTTTGAGAAGAGGTGGAAACTGAGGTCCTCATCGGCCCTTCTCTCCTGCTGCACCCCAGCCTGGACATGTCTCACATCCAGACATGGGGCATCACCTACAGCCACAGGTCAAGGAGGGCATCTGTGGCTCCACTGAGCAGCCAGACTGCTTGTACTTTATAGGGCTCTCGCAGTGTCCCCCACAGATGACTTCCAAGAGAAGCCTGAGGATCCCCCTTGTGGCAGTCCTTACAAATGGTAAACACCAAGAATCAAACTGGCTTGAGTTCCCATTCTCGCTCCTCTACTTAGTAGCAACTTGAGCTGGTACCAGTCATCCCTCTTCCGTCTCAGCTTCATCCTCTGTAAACTAGAAGCAATAACACAGGGCCGAGGGTTTCCCTTCTTTTAGAGATGACGGTGGAATTTTCCTTCTAGTTTGTGTTGTCTTGTGTGCTGTGTAAAATCAATTTGATTCATGCTTATGCTTGCATCAGATCATTATACAAGAACTCCCATCTCCGACTTCTATATGATAAACACTCTCAACAGCTTCATTGAGCTATAGCCCACGCATCACACAAATCACCCCCCTTAAAGTGCACGGTTCGGTGACTTTTAGTGTATCCACAAAACTGTACATTCATCACCACCATCAATCCCAGGACATTTCCGTAACTCCCCTAGCAAACCTCACACCCCTTTACTATTCTTCCCAGGCTCCATATCCCTCACCCCCATCCCATCCCATCCCTGACCAATCACCTGACGGAGTAATCTGCTTCCATCTCTAGAGACTCATGTACTCTAGATCATCCTCTAAGTGGTACCAAAG
This sequence comes from Zapus hudsonius, assembly GCA_004024765.1. Lineage (NCBI taxonomy): Eukaryota > Metazoa > Chordata > Mammalia > Rodentia > Dipodidae > Zapus > Zapus hudsonius. The sequence goes on along the minus strand of PVHP010002805.1, from coordinate 79,211 downwards.
ACACGGTCTTTTATGGCTGGCTTCATTCATTTAGAACCATATTTTCAAGGCTTACCCAAGTTGTAGCAAATATGAATACTTGTCTTTCTACTTTGTGTTTTTGGCTTTGAATGGATATACATTTTACTTATTGCCCACCAATTGGTGGATATTTGAGTTATTGCTGCTTTTTTGACTGTCCTGAAAAGAGATGTGTGAACATGTGTACACAAGTCTGTGTGTGGCCATATGCCATCACTCCTTGGGGACATGCTTGAGAGTAGAATGTCACAGGGTCAACCACTTGAGGAACTGCTGGGTTCTTTTCCAAAGTGGCTGATGTATATATAATGCATCCTTGCCCCACCCCCAGGAGTGTCCATTTGCACTGATGGCATTTACAAAGTACCTAATGCGTGTCAGTAGACAAAACACTAGCTACACTTCCCTTTTATGTTGGTGATGTACTTGTATGTGTGTATGTGTGTCAGTGCACGTGTAGAGACCAGAGGTTGATGTCTTTCTAATCACTCTCCTCTTTGTTATTGATACAAGCTCTCTCATTTGTGCCCCAAGCTCACCAATTCTAGTCGAACTCGACAGCTTCCCTGGGGCTTCCCTAGTTCTGCCTCCTGTGTGCAGCCACCAGGCCCTCCCAGTATTGACACACACACTGGGACCCAACTCTGGTCATTCTGCGTAGGCAGCAAGCACTTTCTCCATTGACCCACCTCCCTAACACGACCTCTCCTTTTCTCCATTCATGCATCCCTAACTTTTCTTTTTTTCTTAACTTTGAAAAAAATGTTTTTATTTATTTGCAAGCAGGGAGAGTCAGAGAGAGAATGGGTTGCCAGGGCCCCTGCCACTGTAAACAAACCCCAGATGCATGCACTCTTCTGCTTTATGTGGCTTTACGTGGGTTCTGGGGAATCTAACTCGGGTCGTTAGGTTTTGTTGGCAAGCACCTTAACCACTGAGTCATCTCTCCAGCCTTTTTTCTTAACTTTTTATTGACAACTTCCATAACTATAGATAATATACCATGATCATAATCCTCTCCCCTCCCCACTCCCATCTCCTCTTCCCAAATCCCTCCTCCACTGAATCCTTTCCCTAACTTTGCATAATGCTTAACTCCACCTGCTGCTCTCATCCCAGATCTGGGGCAGGTTCCTTCCTCAGTTCATGCCTCATCACATCTCAAAGGGTCTCCAACCAAATCAGCCTTAGTCAGCAAAAGGTCATCCTAGGATCCCCAACTAACATTGGCTGGCTTGCTCTCCGAACATGATCCATCTCTTGCTTCAGCTAAGCTTCGTGGCTATTGTTCCTACCTCTGGCAGCTCGCTCTGCTACACCATCCAGGAGTTCCTGGAAGCTCACATCCAATCAGGGAGATGCTGATTGCTTGGCACCAGGGTTACAGCTCAGGCCCCAGGCATCCTGTCCAGCATTACCGCTGAACAACAATGAGGCCCGATGAGCAGAGCTAGAACACGATTCTTGGTAAAGAATTCCAGCCTTGTTTATGCAAGGCTTCCTGGAACACAATGAGAGGCTGTAAAATGCTCTGGGAGAAAAGCAAGGTGTGAGAGATTGATACAAGCAAGAGAATACCAAATGGGAAACTCATGCGACCCCTATGCCTTTGGCTGGACAGCCTCTGCAGCTTGTTTATCCCAGTCTCTGGGAATCTCTTTTGTCAGAGCCAGGCTTCTTAGAGGGGACAGGTATGAAAACCCAACTCAAGAGAGCTGAAGCCTAAGGGGACGTCTAGGCTCATTTAACAGGAAAGACAAGGGGATAGAGGAAAGTGTCCTCAATGAGGCCACCATTTAAGTCCCTCTCACTTGTATGAATGTGTTTCTCTGTCTGTGGTCTCTTTCCACTAGAGACAGGCTCTCCATGGGGTGGGGTCAGTAATTCTAGACGTGTTTACCTTTTGGTCATCTCCAGGGACAGGGACAGGTGTCTAAAGATAAAATCTCAGGGGTGGGTGCTGACAGGCTCAGCCCTCTACCACACCCCTCCGACTGAGTTCCAAAATGGTTCATAATCATGGATCTGGCATTCCTATCAACACTACATGGAACAGAGAAGGGACTTTCCCTAGAGGTGTGTCCATGTAGAGGACCCAACTGAATGGACACAGCCACCAAGGCTCCAAGATGCAGGTTGTGAATCGAGCTCCCAGGGCCCAGCTCAGATGGCTTTTTGCAGCCTCTTTCTGTTCAGTATCTCCTTCCACTGACTGCATGCTAGGGACCCAGCAAACACCTCTACTAGTGTTCCCTGACCCACACGCCAATGCCCCAAGATCAATATCAGCACCACCTTGTACCAAAAAGGAACCCAAGCTCCGAGAGGTCCTGTGGGTTGACCCAAGCCATCAAGCTACAAAGTGCTGAGCTGAGATTCAGACTTTAAATCCCAGTCCTAGGGCATCTCTCCTCCTTCACTGTGCTGATGGGTACCCACAGCCAGCTGGCGCCTCGCTCTGTCTGCTGCGCAGGTGTGCTCGCTGGGCTTTCTGACAATGACTGAAGGCCTTTGAAGGAGGCTCCTCTGCCTCTCTGTGTTCCCCATCATCCTTGGGCAGGCTGGCTTCCCACTGGAGGAAGCTGGCACATTCATTACAAGGCTAACAAGCTCATGCATCTGTCATTCAGTCCACACCTGAGTCGGCTTTGAAGACTCACTTAGAGGGACTGTCTCCTGCCTAGCAGGCTGGCAAGAAATATTCCAAGATGGTCAGGCACTGGCTGGGTGCTGGAGGAGCCACATTCCTGCAGAATGGAGTTGTCCTGGGGATGTCCAGCCTCTAGTGACTATGTCCCTGGACTCCGTGCTGATGAGACAACAGTCTAGAAGTCTGCGTCTTTATTTCCAAGCCTCACCAGGAAATATGGCATTTCAGAGTCAGACTGCCTGGGTTAGAATCCTGACTCTCCTACTTACCAGCTCTATAACATTCTCTCTGTGCCACTCTTTCCTCATCTATAATAATGCTCTCATGGTTTTGTTAAGGAGGAATGGTAGAGCTGGAGAGATGGCTCAGTGGTTGAGGCACTTGATTGCCAAGCGTAATGACCCGGGCTTGATGCCCCAGTGCCCACATTGAGCCAGATGCTTAAAGTAGTGCAAGCATCTAGAGTTCATCTGCCATGGCTGGAGGCCCTGGTGCACCCATTCTCATTCCCTTTCTCTCCCCCACCTCCTCTCTCCTTACAAATATTTTTTTTAAAAAATAAGGAATGGGGGCTGGAGAGATTGCTCAGCGGTTAAGGCACTTGCCTCCAGTGCCTAAGGCCCCCGGTTCAATTCCCCAGGATCCACATAAGCCAGACCCACAAGGTGGTGGCCCTGGTGCACTCTCTTGCTCGCTCTCTCTCTCTCCTTGAAAAATGAATAAATAAAATATTTTTTTAAAATAAGGAATGATAAAATAATACATGTAAAATGTTTTAAACAGTTCTCCATGAATGTGAGCCATTATTCTCCCAAGGATATCCTTGCTAGAAGGAATCATGAAGAAGTGGGTCTACCCAGGCCCCAGGGGCAGCTGGGATATCTTTGCTATCACCCAGCTCTGGTTCCAAGTTGTTCTGCAGCCCTGGCCCTCTCGTCCTGAAGGAAGTTTCACTCTCCTTGTCTCCAAGCAAAGCTAAAAACAACTGCCCTTTTGCATGAGTTATAGCAGCAATAGTAACATAAACCCTGAGTGATGCATCACACACGTGCAGATGCCCGGAAGTTTACTAAAAGTGGGTGTAAGATGAAGGTGCTATGGTGGAAATGCCCCCCCCAAGTTCAAAGTTTGGCCATGTAATCCCCACATCCATGTGTCCATTGTATTTGGAGGTGGGACCTCAGGGAGGTGATGGGGATTGGATGACATCACTAGGATGATGGGATCCACGTGATGGCATTTTGTGGCTTCAGCGAAGAACAAGCATACCTCCTCTGCCTCCCCATGTGAGGCTCTCCACTGTGCTAGCCAGCAAGAAAATTCTCTCTAGATACCAAGCAGATGTCAGGGCCATGGTCTTGAATTTCACAGGGTTCAGAACTGTGACCTAAGTCAACCATTCTTTATAAAGTATCTATAGTCTCAGAAAATGAACTAGAACAGAAGGTAAGCTAGACCTTTGGGACCCTAAAATAGGAAAGACTCAGGAAACAGAAATCTTCAGGAGAGGTCATAGCCGCCACCCTCACCATCATCACTGTCGTCATCATCACCAGGACATCAAAACCCTGGTGCTTTAATCCTTGATTGCACATGACAAGTGACAAGTCTTCAGTCGTATGTCACTTAGCAACAGGAGGCTGAGCAATGTGTTGTCAGGTAATTTCATTGTGTGAACAGCAAAGTGTACTTTCGCAAATGAAGAAACTAAGATATCGCTAAGCAAATGTAATCTTATGGGGACTCCCCCATTGGTTGTCTGTCATATATGAGGTCCGTCACAGACCAAAACTTCATTATGTGACATATGACCATACATGAAAGTAATCCTGCGCCTGTCTGTAGATAGATTATTCTTTGATTCCCATGATTCTCAACTGAGGCTAATTCCATCCGCCACAAAAGACACTTGGCAATATCTAGAGTTACTGTTGGTAGCCATCTGGGGGGTTGTCACCAGGAGTGAGTAGAGGCTAGGGATGCTTTAAAAAACCCTACAACACACAGGACAGCCCGTGACAAGAATGCTCCTGTTCTAATATCGCTATCCGCCTGCTGTATACCTTCAAAAATCAACACAGGATAGGCCAATGAGACAGAAACCAAGGATTTTCGACACAAGGACCCCTAAGCTCGCAACATTAAAGCAGCCTTATTACTCACCCACCACGACTCAGGGAACTGAGCGGAAGAGGGGGCGGAAAGATTGTGAGAGCCGTGGTGGGGGAGACGGTCCAGAGGCATGGCACCCATCAGTAACAACACACTTGAGCCAGAAAGACCGGGCTGAGTACTAAGATATGCAGGATCCCTTGCCACAAGGACTAATACAGAGAGCCCACGGAGGAGGATATCCAACTGATCAGGGATAGGGAGGGGGGGAATTAAGGAATTCGGGATAACAACACATTGTTTGCCCACTAAATAATGTAACTCATTATGGACAATAAATATATATTTTAAAAAATTTTAAAAATAAAAAAAAAATTAAAGTGTGACTTGGGCTTTGAGTCAACTGGGAGCTTGTCTTTCAGGCCCACTGAGGAAGGATCTATGTTTGTGTTCGTGGTACAATTTAGAAGCCTAGCTTAACTTGATGCCTGCCTAGTGACTAGTGAAGACTTCAGTGCCAAGGTGAACTATTAATCACAAGGGCCAAGCACACAGGCACTTGGAGCTGATGAAAACAGAAGACAGTAGATTATGAAAGGATGGAGGGATTGGTGGGATGAAGACTTAACAAGCATCCCTCATAGGTCACGCACACCCTGCCAAGGACATTGCACAGATGATCCCACTGATCTCTAGAAGAATCCAAGGCTTGACAGTGTGGATCAGCCATTAAGCATCAGTGACACTGAACAGTCATTGAGATATGGAATGCTTTCCGGAATTTGCCTATTACCATCTAAAGGTGTTCTATCAAGCAGTTACACAGTAGGCCTTCTTGGAAAACCTTCTTTATCATTGGTACCTGATGCTAAGGTCTAGCTTCTCACTTAAGTGGAAGCACATCATTTTCATATGTGCAAAGAATGCACTTTTCTCCTTTGCTTTCTCTTAGGAGATCAATAAACATCTTGTTTTTCCTTTAACAAAAGTGTGAATTCTCTACCATCAGCATTTATTTCCTTTTATTAAGAGGATTTTTTTTCTAAGGTTAACAATAAAGTTTAGAAACGTGGGCTCTTTATGACCCACCATCTCAATGGCTGGAGCATTGGGATATGATAGCAGTAATAGATACCATTTATTAAACACCTACCCTTGGTGACGTGCTCTGTATTGGCACCTCGAGTCTACCTCAGTAGCATGCCTCATCATTCTTATATCTCTGAAGGAGAAACTGAGGCAGCCATTGAGTCAGGATTGAGCATGAGACCTGTCCACTCCAAAGCCCAAGCTGTCAGCCTGCCCCACACTCTTTCTTAGCCACAGTGGTACTCACTCTCTGGAGTATCAGCAGGATCCAGTACAGTGGCCTGCCTACACTCCATGCACCCACCATCTGTTCTCCAGCTCTCCTTCTCACCTCTATCAGCAGGGCTACCTTCCTCCACGCTCATCTTTCTGAACTTAGAAGATGTGGAGGAAAGATTTCAGCATCAATATGGATGCTTGCTCACCTGGATCTGGGGTCAGCAGACTTCTCTAAAGGATAAGGTAACCATTATCTTGGGCTTTGAGAGATGCATATTCTCCGTTCCTTATTCACTTTTGCTATTATAGTCCTGAAGTGGACATAGACAATATGTGAACAAAAGTCTCTGTCCCAATAAAACTTTATTGAGAGAAACAGATGACAGCCCAGATTTGGCCCCAAGGCTAGAGTTTGTCAATCCCTAATCTATATGTGATCTCTAAGGGCTTCCTCACACCCTGGTGTTCTGAAGCTTATGTGTGAAAAAATACTGGTCTACTAACTGGAAAGGTTCTGCTTGGCCCAAACAGAGCACTGGTTTTTTAATGACATTTTAAAACATATCCCAAAGAAGATGCCAGCATAATGAGCCTACATGTACCCATCCGCCACTGGGTAACCATCAACAATTTTGTCACCCATGCCATCTATCCCTCGACACATATCTTTGTGTTTCCGAAACACTTTAAAGAAAATCCAGACATCACATTATTTCACCCACAAATATTTCACCAGATTTCTCTAGCAAGAAGGCATTCTCTCTGTCTCTCTCTCTTTTTTTTTTTGCAAAACATAGCTTCAAAACCATTATCACCTTAACAAAATGAAATCATTCCTTATTAGTGTCTAGTAGAGTGTATGTGCGTATTTTCCCTAATTGTCTCCAGAAATGTCTTCTTTTTTAACAGGTAGTTTGAATCTGGATCCAAATAAAATCTACACATTGTATTCACACAAAGCTTTTAAAATTTTGAATTAGTTGTCAACCCGTAAAATTCTGGATTTCGCATAAACATTGGATTTTCGGCTTCTCTTGAGAAAAAAAAAATCCTAGAAGAGTTGGCAACTTGGCAGCCTTGTTCTCCGAGCTAGACAGTCAGCTCGGTTAGAGACTGGCCTTCCTTTTCCCCACCTCGTCACCAGGCAGCTGGATCACCCATGGCATTAGGGTTTGCCCTCTGTCCAGTTTACACATAAAGTTACCTGAGCCATTTCCTGGCTCTGCCCTCCGTTATTTCTCCTTCAAGGCAGACTGCCAGAGTCTCTCTGGTTCCAGGAGCAATCATAAGTGGGGTAGGCAGAGAGGAGGAGTGTCCCTTGGACACAGGGGACGCTAGGAAAGCTCCTCTGACTCCCGTTCCACTAGCTCATCTTGTTCCCAAAGCTCCCAGGGCTTCGAGTCCATCCAAAGCAGGCAGGAGGACCAGCATGCTACACATTCCCTACAAGACTTTCCACTTGGTTTATTTGAGATGCTGTGGCTTCAGTCTGGGGCCCCATGCATGCAAAACAAGCACTCTACCACTGAGCTATATCTCAGCTCATTTGTAAGAAGTTATTTTTATTTTGAGACAGGATCTGGCTAAGATAGCCATGCTGCCCTTGAACTCACTCTGTAGCGCAGGCTGGCCTTGCAGGCTTGATCCTCTTTGCCTCTGCCTCTTGAGGAGCTTGGATTACAGACCTGCATCACCAAGCCCAGCTCCTTGTGTGACCTCATAAAAGTCACAATCCCTCTCTGAGCCTCCATCACCTCTTCTATACAACGAGGGGGCTAGTGGGGGGGACTTAGGCAGATGACCTTGGGACCAGGGTTTCTATGGGTCATATACAGCCTCTTTGTCCACTAAGTAGTCAAGTGATGGGGAAGGAGCTTGGAAGGGACTTAGAGCAAAGCCTGGAAGGTGAGCAGGAGGGACAGCGCACACTCTGTTCCTCTGCTAACCCTCAGGTCACCTTCTGGATGTGGGTGGATACTGGCTCTTGGCTCTCTTTCCCTCCAAGTCCTGATGGGTCCTCCTACCCATGCCTCACGTGGCTCATGGGGGGGGTATCCCAAGGAGCAGGTGAGATGCTGAGACGAGCTAGAGCCGGCTCTGAGTCTGCGCACAGGTGCCTGCCTGTATGTAGGGCGGCTGTCGGCTGGCAGCGGTGGGCTCAGTGAGTAACCTGCCTCAGGCAGAAGCCCATCCTGGGGTGTGCAATCACATCACGTCGAGGAGCCCAGCTGCAGGGAAGCCAGGTGGCCCAGTGGGAGAGTCAAACATGTAAACAAGCAATTAGGATAAACTGTGACAAAATCGAAAATAGAAAAATGCATCAGGCACTGTGGGGACATGATCTATTTACTTACCCAGTTACATGTGCCCCCGCCTTGTTCCAAAAATGATTTGAAGAGGCCGGTGGAGCTCAGCAGAGAGACAGAGTGAAAATGACAGAAACAAGAACAAGGAGATGATGGAGGAAGAACAAGGTGAAAGCAAGGGTAAATGTAATGCTTTTCAATGGCTTTTCATGCCAACAAACTTTCACTAGAACCTGGCGACAGATTTGCCTGTGAGCTTCCTGGCAGAAGGTGCAAAAAGAGAAGCTCTTGGGGTTGTAAAAATTCTGAGCGGAAATTCCTCAACAGAAAATAGTAAGTAAAATAGTAAGTCTGGAGACCCACAAGCAATCTTGAAGCTGGGACCTGAGAGAATTCTCTTTTGGCCAGTTCTATAGAAAAGCCTCTAGTTCTACTAAAGGAGTAGATAAGAACCCTCTGCATGGTATTTGATGTGCAAGGCCTATAAATACAAAGTTCTTCTAAAATTGATTTTTCAAGTCCCCATTTAGTGCCCAACTGTGACTCCAGATGTCTCCCCCCACACACGTGTCTGGACACAATTGTGCTACTCAGACTTGTACCTCCAGGGGGCGCCATTCACATGGACAGTGCTCTACACACAGTAGGTTCTCATAAATGTTAGCTAATATAACCCTTCGGTGGTCAAAATGGACATTTGGGGGCAAGTAAACAGGATTGCCAGAATATAAAAGAGACACGCACCCAGAACCGCAGGTGTACACAACAGATAACCCCAGGTGTTTAGGAGCAATGTGGTAATGAGTAAAAATAATTTTGCATTTTGATCTCTTTCTATTGGTTTTTGTCAACATTCTGTCCCTAGGCAGTGACACTATCATGGGAGAGGACTTCGAATATGAGTTTCAGTGTCATGGAAAGGTCTATGAGAACCATTTGGAAGAAGTCGTTGAATTTTAACTGGCTCCTTTTCAAAACTATTAGCTTTAAAATGGAACAATAATTTTTTTCAGCAAAAATATAAATCACCATCAAGACATTACCCATGACATCTGACTTTAAAGGAAAACAAGGTGGTGGGAAGGATATTATAGAAGGCGTGGGAGAGATGTGCCAAATTCTAAATTTGGTCACATAAAGACGGCCGTTTTTTCAGTCGTGTTCCAAATCCCTGGTTGATCTCCAGACCAACACAACAAACCATGACCTTCATCGGAGACTGGACCTCACAGTACATGATAGAATTCTTAACCAAAAAAAGATTGTTAGAGTGAAAACAGAATTTTCTTGAAATGCTGTAGTGTGGTGTCTAGCTGTACACTTGTAATATGAATAAATAAATCTACCTGAGATTTCAGCCACTTTCTGCTGCTCCTCCCAAATAAAATCCTGATGAAGGAGACATGGTCCCCATTCCAGCATGCAGGAGACCCACGGCACACCTCCTAGGGTAGGAGCCTGTGGATCTGCACGTGACAATAAGGGAGGTCTCCCCAGAGGGGGAGGTGATTGCACTGCACCCTTAGGGACAAGTAGGAGCAGATGGAAGGACTTTCGGTGGAAGGAAAGATAGACACACCTTCCACATGCACCTTAGATGCATTCATTTTACCTGCTCTGGGACTCTTACCTCACCAGAGTCTGTCCAGAGGAATGCTGAAAATGCTGGTGTGTTCCCACTCCAGCCAGCACTGACTTCCTGCCTGAAGTTCCGGTGGAGGAGTCAGGACAGATCTAGGAGATCAAGATCGGGGGGACTTTAGTTAGCAAAGGCCATACGTGCTAACTGCTGTGTCTGGACGAGGCCACTGAGACCTGTTTTAAATGAGTGAGTGGTAAACCAAGAGCCTCATCCAACCTGCTCACCAAGCATCCTTAACTATGCTAGCCTGAAGCCAAATGTCCAGCCAACAGATGCCACTGGTCACTCGAGTTCCAATCACAGGCCTGATCTGAAGAGATCATCTCTTGCACCTGGCCTTTCTGCAGGAAGCGGTCAGCAGGCAATGATGGATGGAGCCAGAGCATGTGTCTCGGACAAGCTGTGTGGGGGCACCCAGGTTTCCATCCTCTGCCTTGCCTCCTCCTAAGCTTGGGCTGGGGCATCTCTCCGGATGCTGTCAGGGCAAATGGTCACAGAAAGATTCAGAAGCCACAAGAGCAGCACTCAGATTTCCTGCCCCACAAAACTGAGAGTTAGTGCCAATGTGAGCACTGGGGTGACAGGAAGTGTCTGCCTAGATGGCTCCAGGGAAGGACAGAGCTGGAGACTACGGGCAAGAAAGATCTTGAGATGAGATCCGAAGAGGGACTTCTCTCTAGCTGGGCAGTTATTACTGTCACTGTTATCATCTGTATCGCTGAAGAATTCTGTAGCAAGGACTTATCAGAGTCGAGCAATTCAATTAAAGCAATGCCAGTAATGACGATCTCACATGACTGAAACCTCCTGGGTGCCAGATTGATTACAGGCAGTGAAACACACTCTCACCTAAATGTAATGTTGTATGTCCATACATGGAATAGTACTCAGCCTCTAAAATGCAGAATGGGTCAGTAATTAAAGGTGCTTGATTCACAAATTTGCTGACTGCAATCCAAATCCCCAGCACCCATATAAAGTCAGACACAAATCTGGGCACCCAATGGGAAGCAGAGCTAGGAGAATCCCAACGTTTATGAGCCAGCTAAATAGGCCTTCCCAGAGACAAAACAAGACTCAAAAACACGTGCACAGTGGCTCACACACACCCACAGATATGCATGTACACATACACATATAAAACAAGTAATTCTTTTTTAAAAAGTTTAGTTATTCATTTGCAAGCAGAGAGGTACAGAGTAAGAGATAGGTGAGAGAGGGAGAGAACAGGGGAGAATATGGGAGTGCTAGAGCCTCCAGCCACTGCAAAGGAACGCAAATGCACGCATCTGGCTTTAAGTGAGTACTGGGGAATCAAACCCAGGTTGTTAGGCTTTGCAGACAAGCACCTTAACCACTGAGCCATCGCCCCAGCCCTGAAACAAGTAATTAAAAAGCAGCAGGAAATGCTGACACATGCTTCGACCTTGAGGATGTTATGGTACAGGAAGTCAGCCAATCACAGCACGACTGATTCTGCCTCTGCAAGGCACCTAGCACAGTCGACTTCACAGAGGAAGTGGAATGAAGTGCATCAGGCTAAGGAGGGGACATGGGGGGGGGCTCCCGGTAAATGGGTACAGCTTTCAGTTTGAGGAGATGGAAAATTCTGGATGGTGGTGATGGTTGCATAGCAAGGTACATTTACTTAATGCTGGGGAGATGGCTTGGTGGTTGGGCTGGAGTGCTAGCTACTTAAGCATGAGGGCCTCTCACACTGCAGAATGTTCTGGTCCACTTCCCCAGAACCCACGTAGAAAGCTGAGTGTGGCCACACCCATCTGTAACACCAGTTCTCAGAGGACAAGAGACAGGACATTCAGAGAATTGCTGGGTCTCGCTGATGGACAGCAGCTCCAGGTCAAGAGACACCCAGTCTTAGGGAAATACGTGGGTGAGCCATAAGGGAAGGACACCCAACAGTGTCCTCTGACCTCTGCACACATGCACACAGGGCATGTATATCTGCATGCAATACGCACTTACCACACATTGCATACAGCAGACCACATACGCACTGTGTGTGCATAAAGAAATGATTAGGGTGGCAAATTCTATGTAAGGTATTTTTTTAACCACAAAAAAAAATGGTCTTTGCAGCAAAGCTAGACTAAGAAATGAACTGTAAACTCCAGAGTCAGGCAAGTCTGGGCAAGAATCCCAGCTGCTAGAATGTTCTTTGGCAAGTGGAATTTGACCTCTCTGAGTTGCCACTTTCTCTTCTGCTTAGGAAGAGGCAAGAACGAACGCCCTGGGGTAGAGAGCATGGGTGGGTAAATACTAGTCTCCTTCTGCTATGGAATATAGGCTTCAGTGAGGTTGTGTGATGAGTCTAAGGTCACACAAGCAGGAACTGGTGTGCCAGGCTCAAAATATCAATGTAAATATGGATATACAACAGGGCTCCAATTCCATGCGCTGTAATCCTAGGGCTAGCCCTAAAAGCACAGCATACTCTTACCTTGGATTTGAAGACTGGGGGAGGGGGGGTCACAAATGCATGTGCCTGCTTTAAGGACTACCTCAGGTACTGATGTAAAATGTATTGTCTTTGACGCTGTTACCCAGCATCTCCTGGTTTACAGCCTCTTTTATATTTACAAGTCCTATGAATGTGCAGGTGAAATAGACCAAAAATGTGTCCCAAGAATCATACGTGCTTAGAAATCAAAGCAAGATGCCCAGGCAAAGGGAGCAGCAGTTCTAGAGGCTGAGGTCTAAATTATGGGAATCAAGTCAAAATCTCAGTTCTTACAGCAAAGTTCAACTATACAGAGTGACAGGCGAGATAAGGTGTCAGTGCCCAGTAAAGAGAGAGGAACTTCTGCTGCAGGCACAAGCCCAACAGAGTTCTCAGAGGCTAAGGATGCCAGCAGGGTACCATGCAGAGCCCCGTGATCCCTGGAGTCCACTCACATAAATGGAGAAAAGCTGAGCCTTACTTTCACATTCCAAGAATTTCACTTTTCCTTCCTTTCTTTTTCCTTCCTTCTTTCTTTCTTTCATGCATATGTGGTAAAGTGATGTGGTATGTGAGGTATATGCACACACGTGTGTATGCAAATGTGTCACCCTGCACACTTAACTGCTGGTTTACTTGAGATGGAGTCTCTCACTGATTCCAGAGCTTTGATCTCTGCTCCACACAGAACTGGGCTTACAGATGGACGTGGCCACACCCAGCTATTACGTGAGTGCTGGGGAATTAAACCTGGGCAATCTCGGGCCCCCTCAGGCCATCATGCTTGTATGGAAAACACTCTTCACAGCTGAGCCTTTTCTCTAGCCCTGTTCCAAGAACTTCTAAGGCAGGGCACTGAGGAATATGGTGAAGGAAGAACAGGTTTTAGAAGGAAGAAGGCATACAACCACCATGTGTAGGGTACCCACTTTGTGCCTCCATACTAGACTTTCACCATCTTGTTCTAATAAACCAACAGTGTTACCCACTTCACTGATAAGGAAAGAAACTCAGATGTTCAGTAACTTCCCCTAGCAAGTTGAAACCCAGAGCAGTGATGAAATACTCTGGAAATGCCTCCTCCTTCTCCTCACTTCCTGACTCTGTCCTTCTGGTCTTGAGGTGGATGACCAGACTGTTTCCTGTGTCCTGTACATCCTGAAGATGGCACTTCTGGGGTGTTGGGGGAAGGGAGAAGGGAAGTGCTGATGCATAGTTGACCCTGGGTCTGGAAGCAGGCCATGACTCAGCATGACTAGGAGTGAGAGGGGCTGAATCCTCGTCTTCTCTTGCTATATTCGCCTGACTTTGGACACGCGATCTCCAGCATGTGATGTCCCTGCAGTACAAGGAAGCTAGCTTGGGAAATACACCTAAGCTTTTTCTTTCTCTAATATGCTTCAGTTCTGGAATCTGCCCACTTCCACCACAAAGGCTAGACTTGGTCTATTTCACAGGGCATGTTCTTGAACGAGAGAGTCCAGCATGTCCTGCCCATCTCTGCTGCATCCATGTCAGAGCCCCAGCCTCCTGGTTAGCCCATGGAGGGAAGGAGAAGGATGGAATAGGGTGGAATCATCTCGCCTCCTTCCTTCCTGACACCTCTCCACCTTTCTGAATTTTTAAAAATGCCTTTACTCAGAATTCATCAAAAATTCATCAGGCTTGGGATTGGCCCAGGCATCTGCCCAAGAAATACAATAAAGAAGGCAGAGGGAATATTGTCTGGCTGGAGGGGTACCAGAAAACCTGGAACAGCATTTGGGGGAATCTGCCAATCCTTGCAGCTTACTAAGTAGAGAGTAGCTAGAGACCAGGGACTTATCCCACCCAGGATGTTTGAGCCCACCTCCCCAGATGGCATCTCAGACACCTACCCTCTTGAGAGCAAGAAGACCAATAAATCCATTGGCTTCAAACCAAAGCAGGGGGTTGAGTGCATCTTAGCTGACCTTGACAATGGCCTCTGAGAGCCTTGGGAGAGTCCAGATTTCCAAACTGGGCAGATGTTGGATCCAATGAAGGCTGGCTTCCAGCTTGCTCCTTGCTTCCAGAAGTTTCTTGTCTCACCAGCCAGTTATCTTTGGCTGTTGGGAAGAATCGAATTAGAAACAAGGACATTGTTAATTTTTAAAGTTTGCAAGTCACTTGAAAGCCAATCCATTTAGTTAGCAGAAGAAGAAACTGAGGCCCTGAGTGGAGAAGTGACTGGTCTGAGGCCCTCAGCAGATCAGTGGCAGAGCCAGATTGGAACCCAGGGCTCTAAAGGTTGAAGGTTGGTATCTTTATTAACTGCACCTGGCCAATGCCTCGGTCCCCAGATGTGCCTAACCTTCCACACCAGAGAGCAGCTTACCACATCACAGGAATCAGCACAGCCAGGTTGCATGAGCTAGAATATTCTGATAGGTGCCTCTGGCATAGGTCTTTCTGTGAAGCAAAGAGGAGTATTCCATCCTCATTGAATGCTTGGGCCAACCTGGTCTAACTGGTTTTTGGAGACATCCTGAGTCACACTGGCACTGATTCCCCAGGTACCACGTTAAAGTTATGTCTGTGGCATCACTGGACCTTGCCACATCCTGCCTCAGAAGTACCCTCAGCCTCTACTGCCACCACTTCCTTCAGGAGGTATGACAAGGTAGGAAGAAGAGACACCCTCTCTGAGAGTCTTCACCTGTCACTCTATCACAGAAGCTCTGCTGGCTCCTACCACACAGACACTCACCAAGGACCAAGATGAGACAGTAAGCCATGATCATCATATTTTTAATAATTGCCTGGAGTTTGTTTAACATACAATCAAGGCCAGCAATAAATCCAAATTAAAAGCCCAACTGGGAGACTTGAGTTAAGCTGCTTAGTTAGAAATACAGAGAATGAAGGAGAGAACGGGAGGAGGAGGGGAAAGATGGGGCTGGGACATCCTCAGGGGGCCAGAATGTCCCTGCCTGGCCCTAGCTCCAATCTCAGTCCTGGTGGTGAAGGTCATACTTTAGTAACCCAAAGGGATTCGTCAGTGATTCAGGTGACAAAAATAGTTGAGACCTGAAACCTACTAGTCAATGAGCAGGGCATTCTTATCATTCTGCATCTTCAGCCTGTGGCCTCCAACAGGTAAACAGGAAATGTCTGTTGAAGAAACAAATGAGTGCATGCATGAATAAATGAATGAATGAATGTGAATGAATGCTTCCACGTACATTTATGCAATCACTGGGGACTGTCCACCTTCTCAAATATGCATGAAGTACCTACAGCAGCTGAGGATACAGACGTAAACAAAACCCCTGTTATCTAGGAGCTTAGTGCCAAGGGGCCAGATGATAAATGAGTCCAGTCCTGAGATGTCAACTTAGAGTCCCCACAGGGGTCTGGATGGGCCAGACCTTAGGAGGAAGGTTCTTGAAGCTGAAGCAGGGTCCTAATGGTCAATTAAGTAACAGCCAGACTGTCAGGAGAATGGCCCCAGGGAGTAGTGACAGTGACCAAAGAACAGAGTGTTAAACAAAAGGAACAGCATGTGCCCAGTGGGTCAGTGAGAGATGTGGCATGTGTAGAGATGGAGAAGAATGTAATGAGATGGGAGTTGAGAAGCAGGATGGTGCTTTTGTGAGGTGGGGAAGAGAGAGGAAGAGTAAGAGAGGACTGTTGACAGAGCAAGCTCATGAAGGGCTGCTTGAGTCATGTTGAAGCTTTTGGACTTTATCCTGAGACAATGGGACTTTATTCAAGGCTTGGCTGGAGAACATCATGGCCAGAAAACCAGACAGCTATGGCTGCAGTGTAAAAGTGGCTGCTTATAGTCAGATCTACAGTGAGAGGGCAGAAAGATAAGGAGAATGAACAGGAAAGGCACACAAGCAAGATTGAAGGTACAAACACAGTAGGGGTAGAGAAAGCAACTGGAATTGTTAAAGAAATTAGTGTCATTAAAGACAAACGTCATGCTGTGCATTGTTGGGACAATAGGAAAGGTACCCTGAGAGCAAGATCTCACCCATCAAAGGCTCTAATTTATGAAAATGCAAATTCCTTTGAGAGGCAAGATCCTGAATTGAGAATAACACTGAAGCCATCCCCTGCTTGAAAATAATTGCCTAGGGAAGTGCTTTCCATGTTCAGCTACCAAGGCTCATGGCAGCCACCATGTCTGTCGTGGAAGTGGCCAGATTACATCTTGAACTGGCAGTAGAATTGGCAACAGCACCCACATGGTGGACGGTGTTTTGCAGGCATCCAGAAGGCAAGAGTGACAGGCTCACGGAGGCTTTCAGAAGGTACCAGAAAGCTGCTGAGGCCAAGCATTTTGTGGGAGATCAGAGTCCCAGCAAGAAGGCCCTGAGAAGCCATTGTGTGGCATTATGAAGGGGAAACCTAAGTTGCAATGCAACCCCGAGATGTTGGAGCTGCTGGGACTGTGGGATGTCCATGAAGAAAGCTGCTGGGTAGAGTGGAGCCAGCTCAAGAGAGGCTACATGTGCTGCAGGTGGCAGAACTAGATCAGCCAGGTGCTGTTACTCAAGGCTGTTAGAACCCAGGTGATGCCTCCAGTGGCCTCCGATGCTGGAGGTGAAGCTGCAAGGTATCTGCCCTGCTGGGTTTTGGCCTCATTTTGACCTGATCTTTCCTTGCTGTGCCCTACTTCCTTTCATATGCAATGAGAGTATGTATTCTATGCCACTGAATATTGAAAGTACATAACTTTGTCATTGGATTTTATAAGGACTCACAGTTATGAGACTGCCTGAGTCTGGGTAGAGATGTCATGCTTACACTTTTGAACAATGTTGAAATTCCTAAGACTTTGGAGGACTTTTAAGGAATGGAATAAATGTACTTTGCATTATCAGACAAACATGAGACTTTAAGGGCCAGGATGGAATGTTATGATTTAAAGTGATATGTTTGGGTATCAAGTTGTTAAGGGGTAGGCTTGTGAGAGCTAGTTTTCATTGTCAATATGACTAGATTTAGAATCACTTAGGATACACACTCTTGAATGTGTGTGTGTCTGTGTGTGTGTGTGTGTGTGTGTGTGTGTGTGTGTGTGTGTGTGTGTGTGTGTGTGTGTGTGTGTGTAGGGAAGGGGCATCCAGAGAGGTTTAGCTGAGCAGGAAAAACACACCCTGATTGTGGACAGCAACATTCCATGTGCTGTAGTCTTGGAATGAAAGGAGGAAGCAAGCCTAACACTAGCATTCATCTCTGTCTGCTTTTTAACTATGGATACATTGTGACCAGCCCCTTCATATTTCTGTTGTCATGCCTTCTAACTATGATGGACTGTGTCCCCTCAAACTATGATCCTTCCTTAAGTTGCTTTTTGTCAGGTATTTGGTCACGGTGATGGGAAAAGTAATCAATACAATGGGTTAGAGGTAAGAGTGCCTAGAGCCAGGCAGAGCAGTCAGAGCAAGGACACAAACAGGCAAGTTTCAAGGGAAGAGGCCAAGAGCCATGGTGACAGGGAGGCATCTGATGCCTCCAGGTATCTTTGGTGAAAGGGCAGAAGGAGGTGGCATGGGGGACAGAGGCTGAGACACCAAGTCTGCTGCCAAAGTCTCTCAGGGAGAACAGGTCACCCACCCAGTGCAGGGCCCAAGAGGCAAGCTCCACAAGTCTGCTTTCATCCAGCCCACTGCAGACCCATGGTCCTCCATGCAGGGCACAGGTGTAACCCCAGCAGTGTATAGGAGGAAAGGCTTTAGAGAAGCATATAGATCAACCCCCTCACTTGACAGTCTTGAAAACTGAGGCTCAGAGGGAGCAGACACCATGTTGGTGGTAGACCTGGGGCAGAGCCATATGTCCTACCTGGGAACAATTATACATTCTAGATTTCCTGGGGCAGCCCCAAGGTCAGGTGCACCTGCACCTGCTTACTGGATCACCCTTGGATCAATCCTATGTACCCACTGTGGGGTCACCAAACATTATTTCTGTGGTGCAGAGCACAGAGGCTCTGCTGTCCTCTGGACCCTAACTGTGGCCAGAAGAGACAGGAGTGAATATGGGGCATCAGCAGATCTGGCCTGAAATCTGCTTCTTCTACTGGCATTTGTCGTGAAAACTCCTGCCCTTCTCTGAACCCTGGTTTCATGGAGGAAAATAAATCAGATGGCCTTTAGTCTTGGATTAAATAAGAACACATGTATGCCTAAAAGTGAGGCAATCTGGGGAGATGACTGAGTGGAAAAAAAAAAAAACACTTGCCACACAAGAACCTGAGTACAGATCCCCAAACCCTACATAAACACTGGAAGCTCCGGTGGGTTTCTGAAATCCTACCCCATGTATGATGAGATGAGAGGCAGAAATAGAAGAATTTCCCAGAAACTCAAAGACAAGTTACCCTGGTGATTAGAGAACAAAAGATAGATCCTTCCTCAAATGAAGTGAAAGGTGAATAACAACCCTTACCTTCTAGATCCAATTTTTCCTCTACTCACCACGAGGCACTGTGGTATATGTGCACCTGCTCTGACACACATGAACACACACACACACACACACACACACACACACACACACACAGACATATATATGAGGTTAGGGATATTACTCAGATGGTAGAGTGTTTGCCTAGCATAAATGAAGCTTTGCATTGGATGTACTTTTTAGAGCACTTCCCTACTCCAGAGTTGGAGATGCATACATTAATCCAAGCAAGCTGCTTTGTCCCCAAAGCTATTAGGAAATTGATGGGGCCCCTCTCAACTGAGGAAATGCACAAGAAACCAGATTAGAGCAGTCAGAAAGTCATCATCTGCAAGGAGACATGCTGGAAACTTCCCTGGGAAAAGGAGAGTTTGCAGAGTCTTCAGGAATATGTGAGCATCCCATGCAGTGAGCAAATAAAGCAGCATTGAGAACCAGTAGATACGGAAGCACTAGGGTCTGGTGCAGTTGTGGTGCACGTCATAAAGAAGTCCGTATCAGGAGGATCTAAGGTGTGGATGGTGTCTAACTAGGAGTGCAGGAAGCCGTTGAGAAAGGGCTTGACTCTGGAGGCAGATGTTAAGTCTCTCCATAGCCTCATGTGTTTGTGAATAAGCCCCGAAACTTTGGGAGGTGGAGCCTTGCTAGAAAAGGTGTGCCACTGGGGACAGACCTTGAAGTTTACTAGCCCAGCTCCAAAATGTGACTAGATGTAAGCCAGCCTCCTGACCCCACCATGCCTCCCTCATGTGATGGTTAAGTTTTGTTGTCAACTTGACCTTTTAAGTAATCACGGGTGGGTCTCTGAGGATGTTCACAGGAAGGCAGTCCTCTCAGTAAGGGGAAGGATGTAAGGAAGCTCAGGGAAAGCTAGAAATGAACATCCCTCAGTGCAGGAAGAAAATTCCAGAGACTCAGGAAGCTAACAAGTCTAGGATAGCAAGACCCCACCCTAAGTCATATAAAGGAGAAAGAAATCTCTACCCCTTGCCTGTTTTGTTGGTGTGTTTATGGTGCTGGTGATGGTTTTTCTTTCTCTCTGCTTGGACCTGTGAAAGGAGGTCAGCCTCTTTTGCCATTATGGAGTTTCCCCTGGATCTGTAGCTTCAATAAACCCTTTCCTCCCATAGCTGTGCCTGGCTTGAAGATTCATCCCAGCAGGGTGTGGCTGACTACAACAGCCTGCCATGATGAAACTTCCCCCTGAACCTGTAAGCCTGAAATAAACTCTTTCCTCCCACAAGTTCTGCTTGGGTATTTTATCCCAGAAACAGAACATAACTGGGACAGCCCCCCCCCACCTCCTGCATGACAACCCCTATCCAACCACACAGGAAAGTATCTGGGTGGATTTAGTAGAAGAGGGTAAGTCTGAAACTCAAGGATCAGAAATCTAAGTGGACATTTTCCTCTTTGCTGTCTGTGATGCCAGTTACTTGATACTAACCCCTGCTTCCATTCCCCCTTCCAACTGTGAGTCAGTGTGGTACGGTCCTCCCTCAGGCATACCCTAGGAGTCTGGAGGATGGTAGATAGGCCTAGTCCACTGCCTACTTAGAATGGCCTTCCTGCCTCCAAGGGTTCAGTTTCTCTCCTGGAGTGGAAAGGACAGACAGGGGTAACCTGCTTCCCCTGTCTCTCTGCTTTGACAAGGGTGGATGCATATGTGTTCAGGCACTGAAGGAAGTAGGACACCAGCTGAATGCATGCAGAGAAATGTAACTACCAGGTACCCCTTCACTGCCTGGAAAACTCCATAGATGTCTCGAGACACTGCAGACCGCTGTGGGCTTTGTCTGACCTCCCTGGGCAGTTACTCCTTCTGCCCCCAACCATCACCACCACTGTAGTCCTCCCTTCCTCTAGGGCCCAGCACCACACTCTGCCACACAGTAGGACCACACATCAGATTAGAGTATTGATGATCAGGCCAATGACCAAATGATCCATACAAAGATGTTGCTCAGAATAGCAGAGGCAGAAAGGGAGCATTCAAGGCTGGAGTAGGTGCTGGGGAGTCAGCTCCTCCGTGTCAGTGCTCAGAGCAAAAAGGAAGGGGGCTGGACTCCAACCAGTCTGAGAGGATGAGGGGTTTCCACTGAGGAGGTGTCTGTGAGAAGGGATTTGAACTGGGATACAAAGGACTCGCTAGGAGGGTAGGGCTGGGCCAGCAATGCTGGCAACAGTGTACAGACACCTCAGAAGCCAGAAAGTGGGGGGTCGCTTAGCAAATGGAGCCCAACATTCAGCAGCCCTTCGCCGAACAGCAGTAATCTTTGGGCTGGCAGTTAATTCGTTCCTTTAATGGGCCCATCTTGTTATCAACCACTAAAATGGGCTCACCCATTAGCTGCTGGCACCCAGAGAGGCAGCTGCTTCCCCTGTCTCTCTGCTTTGACAGGGGTGGACACATGTGTGTTCAGGCACTGGGGGAAGAGGGACTTGTCACTTGCCAACACGCACCAGCTGAATACATGCAGAGAAACATAACCACTGGGTATTGTAAGCAGAGACTCAAGCCCAAGACATTTAAATGTGAATCCCACTAATGTCCACACGGAAGATGGAAAAGAATCGGTAATTCCTATATTCACAAACAGGAAGAGCCAAAAACAGCCTTCAAGAGCATTGAATTCAACACTGTGTTTTAAAAAATTATTTGCTTATTTGAGGGAGGAGAGAGAGAGAGGGAGAAGGAGAGGGAGAGGGAGAGAATGTATGGGCATGTCAGGGCCTCTTACCACTGCAAACGAACTCCAGATTCATGTGCCACATTGTACATATGGCTTTACATTACTAGTGGAGAATTGAACACTGGTTGGCAGACCTTGCAAGCAATCACTTTTGACTCATAAAGGGACAGGCCCAGAGAAGGAAGTTGTACTGAGGCTACCTCACACCTTGATGCAGAGTCAAGCCTGGAACCTGAGTCCTCCTGGGCCCAGTCTTATGGTCCCCTAAATTGAGAGCAGCAAAGATGAGTATAGGCACCCCAAAAGTAGGGTACTCTACAGACCCTAGGGTCCCCTTGCTCATTCATTTTCTTCTCCACTGCCTGCCTCCTAACATAAACCTGCTGGTTTGATGAATTTAGGTGATGGTTAATCTTGTCAACTTAAATGTGTTTTCTTTTGTTCACGTGTGTAGTATGTATGTTGTCTGTATATATACATGCATGTGTGTGTAGATGCATGTGTCCTACATACACACACACACAGAGGACAGAGGAAGAACATAAGAGTCCTCCTCTGTTCCTCCTTGGCCTCATATCCGTAAGACAGAGTCTCTCACTGAAACAAGAGCTCCCAGTTTTATGTGAGGGTTTGGGATCAAACTCAGGTCCTCACACTTGCACAGCAAACATTCTTAACCACTGATCCATCTCCCCAGCCCCCCAACACAAACCTATTTATGTCATCAGAGCTCAGCTCACAAGTTATGCTTCCTGACAGGTGTGCAGCACTTTACAGTTTGGAAACTGTCATTCTTCATTAACACTAGGTCTCAAAGTAAGGCAGAGGTAGGTTATTTTCATCTCCATTTTTTAGATAAGGAATCCAAGGTTCAGACTTACCCAAGTCAGGGATTTATCTGAGCTGATTGCTTGGAAAGCTAAAGCCAAGATCTAAAGCCAGATTTCCCAAATGCAAGTGCCAGTTCTTCCCAGAACTCCCCTGTCGTTGAGTGCAGACCTTAAGACCCATTACTTAGAACTTCACTCAGAAATATGAGCCTAAAGAAACACACATAGGTACTCCTCCCCCCATGCATGTGCTGGACAAACGAGGTGGGCTGGCAGAAGCCTCCCCTACAAACACGCTCGCTCCACCACCCAGCCAAGACTGGCCCAAATTTGTGGACACTCCGGGCACTTAATAAGCAAAAACATCAACTCACTCAATCAATAAACTCAGCTGTCGACAGCAAGCGAGGGCTGAGCACTCCTGAGAGCTAATAATGCTTTGAGCTATAAACATAGCCATTAGCCTGGCTCCCGCCCTGCCAGGCAGCCCAGCCACTCTGGGCAGGGGCATTTACAGCCAGAGGCTGTGGCATTTCATGGATGGCTGAACACACTCAGCCTGCTTGGGCTGCACTATTGCACCCCGCCCCCTTTCCTGACATTCTCTGGTACCCCGCCCTTGACCCAAGGAGGGGCTACCAGGCTGAGGAAACCCCAGCTAGATCTCTCTAGAACACATGAAAATTCTGAGGGTCACACTTCCAGGATTAATGATTATGAGACCATACCAACTCCACCAACAGTGCCACCCTTGGAGGACTGCTGGGGGAGGAGTGACACACCCATGCCTTGAGGGGACTCTGCAGAGAGAATGCCAGGCTGTCTGCATTGGAACCTGGCTGTTTACTAGTTGTGTGGGGCACTGGTTGAATGACTTAATTTATTTGTGCTTCAGCTGTCTTTTCTATAAAACACCTTGGTGATGGTGAGGCTTAAATATGACTTCTTTACCTAGCAGAGCACCAGCATATATGCAAGAGGCCTGAGACTTAAGATAGAAAGATGGTGATATGCAGAGCTACCTGTCTGGATGGAAGGAACTTAGTGTGGTTGAAAGGAAGGAAACCTGAGCCAGTGAACCCACCTATTTCCAACTGATTCCTCCAGATGACCTCTGACCTCAAAGACCTGCTCAGCCTAGATGGTATGGGAACACAGCGGCCCACCAGGAAGACATCCCTGGATGAGGGCAAACATGGCCCAGCCAGGAATCTCAAGTCTAGTACAAGACCACTGTCAGCCCCAGCAGGGAGTCCCAGCTTCTGAGAGGTAGCCATCATTAGCTGCAGCTTTGCCATAGAGAGAATCAGGGCCACACACTCTCCCAGCTTCCCAGAGGAAAATAACGTGTCTTCTTAGCAAGCGAGTTCCTTAAAAGTGGTATCAAAACAAAAGTCAGTTTTTCCTCTCTGAAATCTTGGAGGATCTTTATTTATTTTTTATTATTTTTTGTTATCTTGATGACTTTACCTATTTGCCTGCTTGTCTGTGTGTCTGTCTCTCTGCCTGTCTCTGTCTCTATCTCTGTGCCTTTCTCTATGCCTCTGTGTCTCTATGACTTGAGTTCTTTGTCTCTGTTCCTCTGCTTTTTCCCTCTCCATCCCCCGTGTGTGTGAAGGGGGGTTATAGCTTACTTTTCCTGAACTGACTCTTTTAGCCCAGTGGCTAAAGTTCTAAACACTTTTGGGGTCAGAGTTAAGCCAGAGCCCCAGCGCCTGGGTTGGCTACTGGGTTCAGCACCATGGACAGAACATCACTTTCTGCAGGAACCTCCTGACCTCTTGGAAGGACAGCCTGCTAGCTCCCAAGTCACAGAGCTGAGCAACTTGAAGACATGCTCATGGGATCATCATCAAGTGTGGAGAGGGGACCCTGGGTAGTTGTGGGTAGGCTAATCTGAGAACAGAGTTAGGGTGCCTGGTCTGGCACATGCCCTTTCTTCCTTGGCATATCCAGTGTGTCTGAGGAGACTGCATTCAAGAATCCATGATTATTAAGAGCAAGGTGAGCAAAGTGGAGTACCTGCAAGTGATGAGACTATATCCCACAAACCTATGTGGACATGAGACGAGTCTGGAGGAAGACAAGTGCATGAAACCCAGAAGAGCATGGTTGGCCTCGGGCTACCTGTCATTCTGCTCCCTGCTGACTCTCAGGAGGCTAAACAGAGTCTTAGGGCTGGCCAAGGAGAGGTGAAACCACACCTGGGACTTCATGCATGGAGAAGGGGTGGGAAGGAAAGCAAACCTTTCTGCAAGACAGGTGGGTAAACATTTAGAGGACTGTCTCCATGTGGGCAAAACTCGGTGCATCTGCTCAGCATTGCCTACAGGAGAACGTGCTAGAAAAGCCAGTTGATAAGGCTGCTAAACCCTGCTTTTCATGGTCCTCCTGTCCTACTGGGCACCAGCCTTCTAGTGGGGCACCCAGCCCACTGGCACATATGCTCACACAGTGACATATGGAGACACAACTAGACACACATGCAGTTCACCTGTTTCCTCACAGATGTATGAGTGAACACACATCCTTAGTGTGGGACATGCACCATAGATAGGTTCACACCCAGACAAAAGCAGGCAGCAGCCTGCAAATCCACACATCCACATGCACACACCAGGAACACTGCATCTCATACCTAAGCAGACCCACCTTCAGCGACCCCTACAGCTCCCATGAAAACACACATATTGGGTTCATGTGGAATCACTCACAGTTGTACACATGGTATATACAGAAGCCCACATAGACCAACAACCATTGTTGGTTAAGCAATATCACTGTGAGGGTGTATACTGATTGTCAATCATCTGTGAGGAGATTATATAGGTTAGCAGCTGGGCATATCCATGAGGGATGGTCTCCATTAGAATAATTGAGGTGGGAAGACTCACCTTAACTATGGCTGGCATCATTCCATGGACCTGGGTCCTAAACTGTATAAACTGGAGGGAGCTGGCTGAGCTGCAGTGTTCATTCTCTGCTTCCTCACTGTAGACTGAATGTGACTACCTGCTTCAAGCTCCTGCCGCCATGCCTTCCCCACTATGATGGATATAACCAGAACTATAAGCAAAAATAAACCCTTCCTGAAACTGATTGTTGTCACACATTTTTGTTCCAGCAACAAGGAAGGTAATGAATACAATCACATACACATAAAGTTTACAAGCGCTCACACAGGGACCAGTGTGCACTTTATGAGAATTATGCACTATCTGCTGCCCTAACGAGGCCCCTAAATGTGCACATTAACTAGCATGCCACTCACACACACAAATTCATGGGTCATGCACACTCATGCACTCACATTGGAAACTGAGGCATAGTTCATTTGTTCGCCTGTTTAACTCAGGTTTCCCAGTGTGTAAGAGGAGTCCTGCATGTACATGGGCTTTGTCCAGCCACCACCCGCTGCCCTCCAGTCACTTCCACCTGGAATGTAGGATCTTTGAGTGATATCGGAGTTTGTCCTGGCATCCTTCCTCTTTCCATCTACAGAGGCCTTTGCTTACTTACTCTAGCAGACCTCTTCTCAGGTGTGGATATTTTTCTAGGAATCCAGGCCTTTCCCTTGGTCCCAGTTACAGAGAATCCAAGAAAACTCCAGCCAAGAACAGTGGACTCCATACCCGGATCTGTGATTCAGAGAATCATATGGCTCTGGCCAGGTTCCTGAACTGCTTTGGTTCCCACTCAGCCATCTGGGAAATGGAAATGACTGGTTCTAGGGATAGATGTCTGAAAGATCATGTGTGGTGTTAGAAACCCAGAAAGCTGGCTGTAAATATTGACAACAGCAGCAGGCCTCTGGACTGCTCACAGAACCTTGGCTCTCAGGTTCCCTGCTCAAGGACCTGGAAGAAGACCTGGGCTTCTGGATAGCCTTGCTGGGAACTTGCATAAGCTCCAGAGGCCCAGTGAAGAACACGGTCATGGACAGACTGCCCTGGGGCCAGCAAGAAAGGGCCTCAGAAGCAAACTGGCCCCTGACTTTTTTTCTAGCAATGAAAATAGGTGCATGGTAAGTCAGGATCCACTGTATCACACTTCACTAACAAAGGAGACCCTAACACTCAGTGCCTGAAACTCACACTATTTCTTCTTCACATCACATTTCCACCTCCAGGCAGCAGGGCTCTCTGCTTATGGTCATCCCTGAACCCCGGATTGCTGAAGCTGTGATCCTAGCTTGCTGAAAGTCCTTCCCTCAGAAGCAAGCTCAGAAAAGTCACACTTTTTTTCAATGAAGTGCTTGGCCTGGAAGGTGATGGGCACTAATTCTGCTCACAGTGTTAAGTCATAATTAGCAGAGAGCTCCTCTCATAGGAATAGGAAGAGCGAGTCTACCATGCAGGTCTGGATGGCTGGGACACTTGGAGACCACTGGATGAGTGCAGCAACAACCAGCAGCAGCTATGGCCCAACATCAGGAGAGATCCACACCTGTGACTGCTGCTGTGCAGGCCAGTAGACAAGCTCCACAAAACATTCCCTCCAAGGGCAATACTCAGGTGGAGGACATGAGCAATGGAGTCCTAGAGCCTGGACTACTGCAATGGAAGACTGAGGGGTGGTGGGAGCAGTTATGCCCTCTTTGAGCCTCAGTTTCTTCACTTGTGAAAGAGGATAAACATTCTGTCAAAAAGACAAGAGGATCAATACGGTCCTGCTACCATGCCTCTATAAGGACACTTACATACGTATTCCACAAAGGGAGACTAATACCTCCCAAGGACAAAGACACAGAAAATACAGCCCTACACCCTAATAACCACTGAGCCTGGCCTTGCCTCCCTTCTTAGTCTAGCCCACCCTGTTTGCCTTCTGCAATCCTTCAGGCAACTTGTGAGGCTGGCACATCCCTTGCTGATGGCTCCCACCCCATGGAATATCCATGCAGGCACACTGGAAGCCAACACAACTTCAATACCCCCCTCCCGGTAGGCTCTGCGCCAGGAGCTGTGGAAACCGAGATAAAAGGCATGGGCTCTGCCTTTGGCAAGTTCTCAGTGTCAAGGGGAAGGCAAAGGAGGACCAAGCTCTGCAGGGCAGTGGCAGAGACATGAGGGAGCAGAAGAGAGCCAGGAGTGGTCAGGAAAATTCACTGGGGCGGCAACCTGAGGGAGGAGTGACAGCATGCAGCAGAGGGAACAGTGAGTATTGAGCTTTTTGCAGCCCTTCTGACACCCCTCCTCCCCAGCAGTTTCACAGCATAACCTCTCACCAGGGAGTGAGGGTCTGTGCAGCCCCCAGGCAGATCCTGGTTCCTGCTGCTCACCCAGGAGTGGCTGGTCTTTTTTCTAGTAACTTCTGCTTCCTTCCAACCCTGCCTCATCTTTATTTCCCCAGACTTTCCATGAACTCTCTTCCTGAAACCTGAGTCAAGTCCAGATCTAGCAACTGGACTCCAGGGAGGCCTGTGGCTGGTGGGCATAGAGGGTGAACCCTGATGAAGCTGACATACAGAAGAATTTAAGAAGCATGGCACCTCCTGTTCTGTATAACAGCAGGTCCCTGAGGTCTCAGAGAAAGCCCTTGGCCTTCCTTCTGAGGACAGTGAGAGCCCCAGATGGGTTCTATATACAGAAGAAAATGGTGAGATCTGTGAACTGAATGGACAGTTGGGAAATGTGCTGACTTTTTGATAGCATGGAGTCTACCCAAATGAGGGGCGGCATCAGGGAATATTGGGGGCCCTGGGGCACAGAGGGTCATAGTGGGGACTCATTGTTGCAGAAAGCCTACTTCCCAGCCTCTCCGAAGGCAGAAATCACCCTCCTCCCACCTTTTTTTGTAGAAGAAGAGCAAGAGCCTTTCTCAAGGTCATTGTAGAGGACCCAATCTCTAGTCCTGTGTGGCTGGGAGAGGACAAAGGGCCCTCACAGGAGGAAAGGCATCATTCTCAAGTCTTCAAGGAATGGAGAACTCCAAGCACAATGTCTTAAGGAGATAGCTGAAACCTGTAGCCCCTACTTCCTGCATTCTGTGTCAAGAGTAGAGACAGGGAATCAGCAAGCACTCTGATGGGGATGCCAGGCACTAGGGAGGCAGAAGTCCTGAAAAGGACCCTGACAGCTTCCCCTGTAGCTTACAGCTCAAATGCAGAAGCACCCTGCGGTAGTTTGAATGTACGTCTCCCAAGAGACTCAGTTGTTTTATTAAAACTTGGATTTCCAGACAGCTGGATGGATAAGGTGTCACTGGGGGCAGATCCTGGGGTCCATTCCTGAGTTTTGTGTTGGGGGCAGATCTGATTCTAGCCTAAAAGTATGCAGATCCATCTGAGCTCTGCCAAGGTCCCTGTTGTTTTGTTGCTGGTTTTATGCTTGCTTGTGTTGCTGGCTGTTTGGTTGCATCTCTCTGCTTGGATCTGTGAAAGGGGGCCAGCTTTTTCCACTATCATTGGAACCTCCCCTGCATCTGTAAGCTTTAAATAATCTCTTCCTCCAATAAACTGTGTCTGGTTTGGAAGTTTGTCCCAGAAACATGGGGCTAACTACAAAACACACACACACACACACACACACACACACACACACACACACACACACCACAGGCACTCCACCTTGGCCTAAACCCTCAAAAATACCTTCAGGTCATATGACTTTCTGATTTTAGCCAGTTCTCTTTCCACTAAGCAGTGGAGGTCCTGAGTCCAGACCACACAGTCCTTGGTCCTGCTCACAGGCTCCTGCTTCTCTCTGGACCTTTGCTTCTTTGATCTCCTCTGGCAGGTGCAGGGTCCCTTTGCTGCTCCCAACAAAGACTGGTCTCTGTCTATTTCTCTGTATCTGCCTGGATCTTAACAATCCTTTCACCTGGGTCTTCCCTGGTCTCTCTGGGCCTCTGCCTTGGTCTTGATGCATCCACATAAGTCTCTCCTTTTCTATCTTGTTCTAGTTCTATTATTTTTTTTGGTAGTGCCACCACAGATTCTCCTAGTAGAAAGGGCCCTTGAACTTCATCAGGGCAAGTCCTGTACTGTGTAGATGAGGAATTGGAGCCCAGTCAGGGAAAGGAATTTGCTTGCCCATGAGTATTCTAGTCTCATATGTCCAAAGTCACTTATGTTCCCCAAACTAGAATCTTCCTGCCAGTGTGAGCTACTGTCCAGGAGAAGGAAAGGAGCAAAATGAGAAGGGTATTGGAGAGCCCATGGAAGTGAAATATAGGAGGAAGGGCTCTGGGCCAGCGGAAAGAACTCAAGTCTAGAGATAGCTTTCCCATAAACATGCTGTTTAACCTTGGGTTTATCACCTCCCATCACTGACTCAGTTTCCTCTTCTGTAAAATGGAGACAAATGGAGCAGCATTGCCTGCTTCATAAATCTCTTGATAATTTCCTATGCAAGGAAGGAAGCAGACGTACTTTGGGATAAACTGTAAACCATCATGCAGGAATGGAGGGCAGGCCAAGTGACATATGACTGGGGATGATCATGACCGTGGTCATAGTGATGATGGTTATGGTGGTGATGTGGTGGTGGTGGTCACCATGGCGATGATAATTATGGAGGTGATGTGGTGGTGGTGGTCACCATGGTGATGATGGTTATGGAGGTGATGTGGTGGTGATCACCATGGTGATGGTGGTTATGGTGGTGATGTGGTGGTGGTGGTCACCATGGTGATGATAATTATGGAGGTGGTAGTCATCATGGTGATGATGGTTATGGAAGTGATGTGGTGGTGGTCACCATGGTGATGATGTCTATGGTGTTGAGTGGTGGTAGTCACCATGGTGATGTGGTAGTGATAACAGTGATGATGGTGACATGGTGGGGTAGTCACCATGGTGATGACATGGTGTGGTTGTTATAATGATGGTGATTGTGGCAACGGTGGCAGCGATCTAAGCTATGGCAGTGTTGCTGATGGTGGTGACCATGATGATGGTAAGAGTAGTGTTTGCAGTGATGGTGGTGAGGATGGTGAGGGTGGTAATAGTGACTGGAGGTGGTGGTCACCATGGATGATGGTGATTGTGGTGGTGGTGATGGTATAGCAAAGATGAAGGCTATGATGGTGAGCGTAGTAATGGTGTTGTGGTGGTGATACTCACTGTGGCAAGAGTGGTGACAGTGGCAGTGGGGATGTGATGGCAGTAATGGTGATCTCATTCACGTTACACAGTACAACCCTGGATCCAGACCCTGAGCACTGAGATAGGAAAGACTGGATGTGCTTTCGAAGTGTCCATTCCCCAAGTTCACATTAGGAACTTCTCCTCCCCTCCACCAGCCTATGCCTCTCATCTCCCTCCGAGCTAGTACACGTCATCCCCTATGCAGCCTCAGCACCCAGCCCTGGACACTCTGCCATCTTCTGTCTTCAATGGACTCCTACCCAAGAAAGAGCTCAAGCACACTCACACCAACTGTTAGTCCTCAGGGACACCTCCCCTTCCGCAGCCTGGACCCCACTACATGTAGCCAACTTTCCAAAACAAGAAACAGATGGACAGAGACCTGCTGCTGCGGTGCCAGCTCTCCCTTCGCTCCTGGAACAAGGTGACACCAATGAGCCCAACTCTCTGCCTTAATTTTCTCCCAAGCAAGAGACCTCAGTCTCTGGGGCCTGTGAGAACAGTTTCCCACTGAGCGCAGATGGGGTCTAAGTGACCTCTAAGCCACTGCTCAGTTCCCAAACAGGGGAGAAAGGATGCAGACAGGCAGTTCTCTCCATGACAGTGGACAGCACCTCCCTCTTCTCCACACCCCTTCAGCACAGAGAGGGGAAGAATCAGCCTGGGGGTCCAAGGGAGGAGGAGAAAGAGGGAAACAAAGCTATCAGACAACTGAAGGCTAAAGTCTAGAACTCAAATACCCATCCCCATTCCCCATTCATTGTGCTCAGCTGTCCCTTTGTAGGAGGCATAGACCCCAATTGAGGCAGAAGTCTGTTGAATATCCTCTGTAAAAGCAGTCAGGGGCAGGCAGTGTTCTTCCACCTGGGCATCCCCAGGGTCCCTCCAGACTCCCCTGCAGTGGCTGAATTGTTGACAGCCCTTCTCAAGAATCAATCACTCCAGCAGAGCAAGCCCTGACCCCTGACATTCCAATTAAACACTTCACCCTGACCTTGGCTGAATCTTCACAGCTTGCGATAGTGTCATCTATCTTCGACAGGTGAATGGATGGACAGATGAACGGACAGAGCCTCTGGGTCAGACAAGGAGACCAGCAGCCACACAGCCCCAGAACCAGCCTCCACACAACAGGGAAACATTTCAATCATGAGGAACTGCAGCTTGCTCAGGGAGAGAGCCGTCAGCCTATCCAGGGACGGACATCCATCTCTACCCTGGAGACAAAGAGCCTTGGTCCTTGCCAAGGGGTGACCCACATTTATCCCATGGCCCTTCCCATTACTCCAACTGTCATCACTGGCTGGAAACTCTGGAATCCAGGTGACAGGTGTAGCGAATGGACACAAAGGGCACAGGTTGAGGGGACTTGCTTAGATGGGGCTGATGGTCCCCTGGCAGGTGACCCCTGTCTGATAGGGCACATTCAGTCCTTCCACTAGGCAGCTCCAGGAGAAGAGTGAGGAGAGGCTCCTGCTTCAAGGCTCTCTCCAGACTTTTAGGAGGCAACCTCATTTGGGGAATGTACCACCTCTAGGAATCCTCTTTCTTTTAAAAATAATACTTATAGATTTATTTGAGAGAGAGAAAGAGAGAGATTATGGGTATGCTATGGCCTCTTGCCACTGCAAGCAAACTCTAGATGCATGTGCCACTTTGTGCATCTGGCTTTATGAAGGCACTGGGGAATTGAACCCAGGCTGACAGGCTTTCCAAACAAGCACTTTAACCACTGAATAATCTCTCCAGCCCTGGGAATTCCTTTTTTTATGGGGAGATGTAACCCTGCCTTGTGGCAAGCCCTTACTGGGAGATAGTCAAGATACAGCCCCCTTTCGATCACCAAGACAAAGCACCTGCCTTAGAATGCTGCACCTGAAGGAGAGACATGGTCTGTACCCCACTGTGAGCATCTTTGAAGCAGCCTCTCCACACAGGGCATCCCAAAAGAGCCTTCATTGATCTTTGCCTTCAGGAAGACTTGACCTGAATTCACATTCCAACTGCACGCTTTCCCTCCTGTGTGTCCTTGAACCAGTCACCTAGACTCTTCTGAGCCTTCTTTCTTTACCTGGACAATTGAACCTGTCTAGAGGAAGAACACGAAGTTGGGCAGAGTGTCTGCCACATGGAGACTTTCAATAGAGAAGATGGGGTTTCCGGGTCAGGCTGACCTGCAGGCAGGTGGCTGGGAACCAGGACCAGTTTGAGACTCCTGGTCCTTGAGAGGAAAAGGAAACCACTTAAGCCCTAAAGAACCAGGCCAGCTTTGGGGCCCTAGAGGGGGCACATAGATTGGGTGCCCAGAAGAGGATCTGGGGCCCCAGACTGTGGGGTAGGTGACAGGATGCATTTCACAAAGCAACCTCAGATTTAAACATTAGGATCTATTACCCCACTAGCGACAGAAAAGTTGCCTTGGACGCCCCCACCTCCAAAGAACCTCTTCTTCTAAGCTGGCACTGTTTCCTTTGCGGTTATTTTTAGTTTGTTTTCCCAGTAATGATTCTTTTGGGTGGATTTCAGGGTTGTAGCTGTGTGCTCTCTGGGAGACAGGAGCCGTATCCATACAAAAAAGAAGAAGAAAAAGAGGCTGTTATTCATAGTAATTCAACTGGATTTGTAAAGTTATTATTAAGCATTTGCCATCACAAAAGTCACTTTGGTTCGGCTCGCCTTAGAGCTGTGCTCCCAGGCGGGTTTAGCTTTCCTGACTTACCTGGGAAGCCAGGAGCTTTCGGGGCCTGTCCAGCACTCCACGATGACTCCTTGTAGGAGAATGGGACAAGTCCTTTGGGCCTCACAGCTCAGTGAGACATGGTGTGGAGGATGGCAGAGAGCTGGTACGGAGCACCAGGACCAGCCTGAGACACTATTAGGGAGGCATTGCCAATAACCCTATTGGACAGTGAGGAA
This sequence comes from Zapus hudsonius, assembly GCA_004024765.1. Classification (NCBI taxonomy): domain Eukaryota; kingdom Metazoa; phylum Chordata; class Mammalia; order Rodentia; family Dipodidae; genus Zapus; species Zapus hudsonius. Next base: position 45,742 of record PVHP010002805.1, on the reverse strand, counting down.
CTGGGCACCAAAAGGGTAAGGAAGCTGTTCAAGGTCACACAGCTAGAAGAGCTGGGATTTGAATATGCCATCCTGCCTTCAGGGCTTGGATTCAAACCACCCACCAGACAACCACTGATGATCCCTGAAGAGAAAGAAGTGAGGAGATGAAATTGTGGCCCATGAGACCAGGGTTAACTACCAAGAACACTTCTTCACTGAGCCTGAGGACAGCAGTGGTGCCCTCAAGTGAGGCCATCCCTCTGAGTGTCCCCTGCTAGTACATGTTGAGGTTGATGTCAGAAGTCCCAGGAAGACCAGCCTAGGACATTTGTAATTGAAAGTGTTGTGAGCAGAGGAATGGAATTTGGGATTAAAGTCCAGCTCTGCCCCTTTCTAGCTGTGCAAACTTAAGCAAGTTACTTTGCCTCTCTGAGCCTCACTTGCCTCCTCTCTAAGCGGCATCTACATGCTGCTCAGGAGTCTAGTGACAGTCCAAAGGGGAAATGGATGGAAAGCATCTGACACGGTGCAGGACGCTGACATTCAAACTGTTCCCTCACTTGTCCTTCCTTTATTCACCATTCATTCATTCACTCACTCCTTTGCTCAGTAAACTCTTAGGGACACAGCAATGAACTCAATGCTATGGAAGCTTTAAAGATGAGTGAAAGATCATCTTTGTCCTTAAGAGTTTTATAAGTGGACAAAGGAAGCTAAGACAGAGGTTGGGTGAGTCCTCGCTATGAGACGGACAGTGAGGGCTTCTATTTAAGGTGGAGGCCTGTACAGAGAAGGAGAGCAGGTGGCAGAGCAAGGGGGAGAGAAGCTAAAGGGCGATGGGCTGGAAGCCCTAAATGCAATTCTGAATTGAATCCTGTAGGCAATAGGGAGCCATGGAGGGTTTTCAGCAAAATTAAGGTGGAAGGACTCTGAAAATTAAGATTTAGGAGGTGTAGTGGGAACTTGGACGGGGATTCCCACCTCATAGGAACAGGAAGGAAAAATGGGTTTAAACTGAGCTCTCTCTGTGTGAAGTCAGGCAAGGTTTGCTGCTTGGACTTGTGTCCACCCCTCCACACACACACACACACACACACACACACACAGCACTCACAAATCCTTCCAGTGGCTTTTAGACATGTGGTCTGCAGTGAGAGAGCTTCCTCCCCAGTGTTCAGCATGTCTGCCTCCTCCTTTGCTTTAGCAGTAGCCCAGAGTGACACTCTCTCCCATCCAAGAAAGCATGAATACTGAAATATGTCAACCCTGGAGCCAGGCAGGACAGCCCTGTGGGGTCCCAGGAATAGCTAGGGCTCTGGGGGTACTGAGTGCTCCCATTCTTCCTTTCACAACAGTTACAGTTGTTTAGCTGCTAGGCTAGGGCACAGGTAGGATACTCTCCTCTCTCTCTCTCTCTCTCTCTCTCTCTCTCTCTCTCTCACACACACACACACACACACACACACACACACACACACACAAAGCACTTTGCCCTGGAATTAAATGAGGCTTGTGGGGGTGGGGAGAAGAGGGCGAGGGGGAGTACCATCCATCCTGCATGGCACTGGTCCAAATCCTTCCTTGGCTGGAAGCCCAGGGTGGTCCCAGCTTACTGGCCACGTGTGCTCCAGGGAGAAAGGGAGGGAGGGGACAGTCAGGCATGGGTGGGGACTGGAAAGAGTGTGCTGCATAGAGAGACAGAAGGTGGAGAGTCTAGGGAAATGTGACCCATAGGGCTTTTAATTGAGTTCCGAGGGCAACTCCATGCTTTTCCTTGTGAAGTTGCATGTGACAACCTTATTGGCACATTCCTATGTGTGTGGGGATGGTGTGCCTGCTGGCCTCTCCAACCTCCCTGCCAGCTCCACCCAGCCCTGCGCTCCATCCAGCCATGCCCAAACACTTCTGGCACTCTGGACTTCCCAGGATTCCCCTTTGGAAAGCTCCCTTTTCTGGCCCCACCTGCTCTCTGCTCTCTTTGCTCAGCGTCTGGCCAACACCAGTGCCTTCTGGTGCAGCATCCTGTCATACCCCATCTAAGAAGCCTTCCCTCACCTCACCCAATGGCCCAGGAACTCCCTCTGCAGTGGTACCCATGGCCATGCACACTGTAATCTCAGGTCTGCCTCCTGCAGAATCAGGTGGGCTCCTTCAGGCCAGGGACTGTTGTGTCAATTATCAGAGTCAGGGACACATACTGACTGGGTGGCCAATATTTTACTTACTAGGTGGTGGTCATTAGCTGGGATGTCAGGCATGGTGACAGTACAAATGGTCTGTCTTCCTGGGTCTCCTCTCTGTAGGGGGACCAACAGATCAAGACCACCCCTTAGATGCTTGCTGTGTGAAGCAAGCATGGGGCCTGGGGTACATAAATGGGTGGCCTAGGGCTGGGTGTGAGCAATGTTGGTAATGGCTTCACAGAGGAAGATGTCCAGGGCTGTACCCTGGAACAATAATCTAGGGAGCATCATGACCTCTGGGAAGAGAAGATGAGGTTCCACGTCTCCCATAGGCATGAGCTAAAGCATGACTCTTTGGGGGTGGGCACATTGAGGGGTAGAAAGCCAGGCCTATCCTCATATATGGCTGTTTTCCTGTCTGTGTTGACAGTAACCAGCTAAAGGAACTTGGACTCATCACTAGCTTTCTGTGGGCCTAGGTTTTCTTAGCCATAGGAATAAGAGGGCTGAAGCTGAGGCTGAAACTCCACAGCCTGAGAATGGCCCAGGATTCAGTCTTCATTTTTGTTTTTAATATGTAAGGAGAGGAGAGGGGAGGAGAGGAGAGGAGAGGAGAGGAGAGGAGAGGAGAGGGGAAGGAAGGGGAAGGAAGGGGAGGGGAGGGAAAGAAAGGAGAAGAGAGGGGAGGGGAAGGGAGGGGAAGAAAGAGAGAGAGAGAGAGAGAGAGGTATTGTGACCTAGAGACAAGGACCCCCTGGGTGAGGAGTGTTTATTGGGTAGTAATTGCCGGATGCTCAAGATACAGAGAGGAACTAGTGGTAATATGAGAAGAGATGAGGGCCTTGAAGCAAGGAGGCCAGGATGCTAGGGCCTTGTGCTCCACTTTGCTCTGCATGATCTGAGTAAGGCTGCAGCCCAAGGTGATTCCTCATAGCACCCCTTTTCCTCTCAAAAACACCTCAATGTGGGTGATACTTCACAGTCATTGTTACAAGATGACTTTGTGTTCCTCTAAAATATTGAAGTTCCAAGTCGAAGTAACTTAAGTAACTCAGGGTGCAACTGTATTTGAAAACAAGGTCTCAAAAGAGGTGATTAAGTTGAGCCTGGGCCATTAGCATAGAGCCTTAATCTAGTATGACTTGGTGTCCTCATGCAATGAGGACACCTGGGATTCACAAACATCAAGAAGCGACCTCACATGGACACATCAAAGGCATCTACAGAGATCACCTTCTCATTGCTGGGACAAAACACCAGCCAGAGGAAGCTTATGGGGGGAAAGGATTTATTTCAGGTTTTGGGTTTTGAGGGGAAGTTTTACCCTGGTGGAGAAAGCATGGCAGAGCAGGCACCTGGGATGTCACATGAAGCAGGAACTGCTCTCAACACCCAGCAGGGATAGGCTAATCCAGGTCTATGCACTTCCTCCAGCAAGGCTCCACCAGCTGGGGACTAAGTAGAAAGCTTCTTTAACAAGCTTACTTGAGGCTATGGGGAACATTTTCCATTCAAACCACCACAGCATCTAGCTGCTAGCCAAGGCAAGGGGCCTTGGGGATGCAGCCCTGCAAGCACCTTGATCTTGGACTTCCAGCCTCCAGCGCAATGTGAAGCAGCAGTTGAAGGAGATTAAGGCAGAACTGGAACCAGGTCTCTCTCTCTCTCTCTCTCTCTCTCTCTCTCTCTCTCTCTCTCTCTCTCTCTCTCTCTCTCTCTCTCTCTCTCTCTCT
>PVHP010002805.1:0-41744 GCA_004024765.1 Zapus hudsonius | reverse complement strand
GGTGATGATAGCTCCATGTATACCTAACTGTGCTTAAACTCTATGTAGTAAAACACGTAGGTGTGACTGGGTGGTAGGAAAAAAAAGGTGAGACTGAGCTCCTATAGACAGGGCCACAGACAACAATGCCCTCTCTCCAGAGCCTCTTTGCTTCAGGACACACTATACTGGCCTCCTTCACCACCCTGGCCTCCCTAGGCTGCGTGGCCTGTGTGTGTCTAGAGCCTCAGTGCTCATAAGCTTGCCCAGTGAGAAACAAGCTAGTTGTCTTTGGAACCTGAGCCTTTGCCCCTTATGGTAAAAGTAGTCAGGTTGGACTACATCTCCAAGCATTGGAATCATACACATGAATTTTACTAGAAAGTAAAAAACAGAAGCTGTTGTGACCCCAGGCAAGAAAATTCCCTTCTCTGAGCTTCAGTTGAAAGCTGTGATAAAAATAGTAGCTCTGACAGAGATGTAATGAGGAGCCTGGGAATGCTTGCAAAATGCCCTGCACAGTGTCTGGCACAGCACAAGCATGCCTTAATGTTAGCTATTGGTGCCACTAGGTTTCCAAGATTGTTTGTGCAGGCTCCTGAACTTCTTGCATCTAGGTGTTTGTCCTTCTGTTCAGTCCATTCATTCTAATACCCAGCACAACACTCACCCAAAAGTTAAAGCATTTAATTTAATGACAGAGATAATGTGCTGTGATGTTTTGCAGTGGTTAAAAAAAAGAGGGAACTAGCTTAAGGAATCTAATGAGGAACCTCAGGAGGTCCCAGGGTACCTCCTCAAGAATGACCAACTGGCCTTCTCTCTCTGTGGACAGGCATCCTAAAAACCAGGGGTATGTTCAAGTGGGCAACTCAAGCAGGAGACAAAGCAATGCTTGTTTCTAGATCTTTGATGGATACCCATGTAGGACCCTGGGGGCCCAGGGCCAAGCCAAGCCTCACTCACTTCTGGTCTCCTTGGCAAGGGCTAGGGCTATTCCAGGCATCACCAAAGAGCTGGCAATAGAGGTATCACTGAGCCATTGCCAAATCTCCATCCAGAAAGACACTCCATCCAAAAAGAAAAAGCTAACAGGAGGCAGCAAGATGCTCCTGAGAGCCAGAGGTGCACATGGGTCCTTTCTTCATCCTGGGCTCCACCCAAATTTGCCCCCTTGACCTCCAGTATTCAGTGGTGTCAATTTCTGGTAACTTATGATGAGGACTCCCAGGTGAGACTGAGGGCAGCCTGATGCAGAACAGGGATTCGAATAGGGCAGCAGCTAGGTGCATTTGCCTCGTATGCCAGTAGCTTCTTTTCTAAGCCTCAGAACGTGACCTCCAAGGGTGAAGAGTCCCCGTGCATCAGGACTTTACTACTGAGGTGGGCCATCCTCTCCTTCACTCCTCTGAGGCCAGAAGTAGAGACATGAGGCATTTGGAAGTCTACTGGTTGGTGATCAGGCACTCTGGCCCAGTGGATCAATATAGAAGGCTGGAGCAGATTTCTGTAGATGCCAGGGAGTCTTCAGTCGTTCTGACATAGCTTCTTTCTTCACCAGATGAGAGGTACATAGTACCAGGAATCACCACTGTTCCTCCAAGAATGGAAAGTCCATAAGGGCAAGGCCTCATCCTCCTTGACTACGGTTGGACCTATGATGGCCATGATGCTGGAGATATTCACGGTACTAATGTGAAAGAAAACGAGGGAGGAGGAGGAGAAACTGAGTCAAGTGAGGGAGAAGTCTATGTCTGAGTCACGGGCATCCTGACCAACACGGTGTACTATTTCCAGCAAGGGCCAGGAGGGTAGTCGGAGTCCTTGGCCCCTGACCCTCTGGCTCCCAAGTCAGCTTCGAAGGACTGTGGAGAAGGGTGATTTGGGCCTCATCATAGGGAAGTAGATGTGTCCCTTCCCTCTGGTCATCCCCAGGTCCTGGATTCCTTCCCTCTGGACTAGTAGGCAGGAACATCAGGACCTTGCTTCCGTCCTCCCCTGCCTCAGGAGGCGGTTCTATCCCCTTCTCTCCCACACATAGCTGATTGCTGCCTTGCCTCTCAGTGGGATGGTTAATAAGCCCTTAGGTGACATTAATTGCCATCAGGCATTAGGGGCCTAATGAGAGTCATCCTCTTTGACTACTCCAGTGCAGTCCATCCCCAGGACCTCCAGCCCCCTCTACCAACCTCCAGACAACCCTGGAGGAGGGGCAAGAACAGCTCCTACAGCCTCTGTATTGAGCTCAAGCAGGCACTGCCAGTGGCCAGGAGGGAGGGGAAGGTTTCCAGGAGCTGTTCAAGCCATTCTCCAAAGTGTCGCTTTCCAGTATGAAGAGGAAACTAGTGGGGTCAAGGTGGCTAGGACTTGAGTCAAGCAAACAGCCATTACTCTCATCTGACTCTTCTTTCCCACTCTCCCCATCTGGAGGAGTAACCTTCAAGATCCATCCCCCACCATAAGGGCTATGTCCATAGGACTGGAGGTCCTGTCCCTTTGCAGCAGGGGGGATTGAAACCAGCCCTGGGGGATTGACACATGATATCCAATGATGCTGTCAAATCAATGTCATTGATCCAATGCCTGATTGAAGGTTGGTTTGTCCTGGCTGGGCTCTAATAGAAGGGGAGCAATTATGTCAATGAGCTCCCTCCCCTACTCAGCCAGCTAAGGGACAGCTCCTCATTCCCCACCCCCAAGTCCTTGAGAGGCTTGTAAAACAACCTGTAGATCTCTCTTCTTGGTCCCCACTATCCTAACTGGCTGGGTTTGCCTACAGTCCCCACCTGCAACTGGTCTCCAAAGCCCAAGGAGCTGGGTGTGGCAGCCAGGCTCATTCCCACTGGGTGCTCTGCAGAGACCCACGTAGACTCTAGGGGTGGGGGTAGGCTGCCCCCTACCAGCTTCTCTGGTGGAACCACTGAAAACATCTCCAGCGCCCAGCGGGGAGCTTGCTTCCTTAGAAAAGGGACGTCGGTGACAGCCCTGGCGTCTACTCAGGAGAAACGCAGCCTCCGCTGCTAGCCAGCCCCACTCGGGTCCCAGCTCTAGCCTGCGTCGGGGAGGAAAAATAAAACGTAAAGCTGGGGAGAGTCGGAATGGCGAGGCCAGCCCAGGCCCGACTGTCATTAAGGAGCCGCGCGCGCCTCCAGGCTGGGAATGCGGAATGGACACGTGGACAGACCGGGGGAGCCGGGGGAGAGAGAGGTGGGGGTGGGGGGAGTCTCCGTGTCGCGCTAGCCGTGGGCCGCGCGCTCCGGGCCACGTGATCACGGGGAATCTGGGAGGGGGAGAGAGGGAGGGAGAAGGGAGCGAGCGCCAAGCTCGGCGCCCGCCCGCTCCTGCCCGGGTGGGCGCTGAATCCCGGACCCGGGAGGAGGGCGGCGAGCGCGAGTGTGTGTGTCTCTCCCGAGTCATTTACCGCGGAGCAGCCGGCGAGAGCGCCTAGGAGGAGGCGGCGGTGCTGACTGCTTCGTGCAACTGTGCTCCCCCCTCCCAGCCTTCTTTTTGCGCCTTGATTCCCCCCCCCATACACACACTCACACACACACACACACACACACACACACACACACACACACACTTGTACACGGGGAGCCGGCCCCCCTGCCGGCGCCTCCTCTCCCATCGGCCTCCAAAGCACCAGCTGCCGTCTCCCGGGCCGGGGGTGCTGCACAAGTGCGGGTGCCCTGAGCCCCTGGCCCCGAGCTCGCATCTCGGCACCCGCAGCCCGGACTGGCTCGGCGGCGATCGGCTTGTCCAAAGACTCAGAGAACAAGAGAGAGACAGAAAGAGAGAGCGCGCCTGTGCCCTGCTGCACCCAAGGCAGCGGATGAGCCCGGCGTCCAGGGGCAGGGCGGTGACAACGGGGCGTCGGAGACTCTGAACCCCGAAAAAGTTCAAGGTTTGTGCCCGGGGATAGCGAGGAGCGAAGCGAGGTGGGGCGGCGTGCCCCTCTGCTGAGACGGCGAGGCTGGAGAGGAGAGGGGTGGCCCGGAGCTCTGCGGGCTGGGCTGGCTGGCCAAGACCCTCTCCATCCCACAACATCGATGCGCTGGAGGCTGGCCGCGAAGCTCCGGGCAGAAACGACTGGAGTCCAGGCGCCTTACTGGCTTTCCTGCGCTGGCTTCGACAAGCGCTATCTCCACCGGGCAGCCGGTTCCTGTCCCCTTCTCTCCCAGCTCGACAGCCGCTGCCTGGCCTATGTTAGCGCGGACCCTAGTTGCAACTGGAGAGAGTGAGTGAGAGAGCGTGCGTGGGACCGAGCTCAGCAAGGGGACAGACATCTGTCCACCTGCCTCGGGCATTCTGTCTGGGCGTCGCCTAGGGTGATGGCGACCCGTATGACTAGTCTCGGCACTACACGGAAACTTTTCCTTCCCCGGATGGATTAAAGTTGCCTGGATTTTTCTCTTTCTTTGCCAAAGAGATCATTCATTTGCTCCAGACCTGGGATTTGCACACCCGGGCTGCTGCGGGGCGCGTTCGGAGGAAGAAAGCTGAGCCCTGCAAGTGGAATTACCACCTAAACCTAGGCGATCCGGGCAGGCGCTGAGAATCAGCACCCTTGAACGAGTTCGGATCGGAGCCGCGCCGCGAGGCCAGGGATTCGGCACGCGGCTCCAAGCTGCGCCCTGGCCACCACCGGTCGGGCGACCACACGTGCGCCCCCTCCCCTTCCTCGCAGATCCTGCAGGGGGCACCAGCCCGGGGGGAGGGGGTGAAGGCTCCTCTTGCCTAGAGCTGCACCCCCACCAGTTCCGAGGGTGTCGCCAGCATCGCCTGGGACGCCCCCTCCCCTTCAAAGTGTCCCCGGTTGTGCTCCCTGGCCCTCGAAGCCTCGGCAGAGACTGCTGGGCACCACAGTGAGTTGGATGTGACCGAGCCCAGCCTGGAGCCAAGCCGTCGTGGACTGCGGTCCCTCTCGGCCCCCTCCCGCCCGCGCCTCGGCCATGGCCCCGGAGATGTCGGGCCGCGGCGGCGCCGCCCTGCTCTGCCTCTCGGCGCTGCTCGCCCACGGTAAGTGTCGCGGCGCAGACTCGGGGTGAAGATGCGGCGGGCGCCCCTTGAGGGGGCACGGAGAGAATCAGAGAAAGAGAACCCCCATCCCGTGTCTCCCCGAGACTCTTCGCGGCCACGGGGTCCCCATCTGCGGCTCGAGTTCCCGCCTGTCCCTGAGCTCGAGCCAGCCTACGGGACCCAGCCCGGCGGGGGGCTGGAGGAGGCTACGGGGAGGGAATCGCCCCCAGAATCTCGGGGTTCTAGAGAGCAAGGTCCTAGCCGGAGACCCTTGGGGAGGGGGCGTGTCTGTCCACGGAAATCTAGAGGGGGTGCGCGACATTCACTAGCTCGTGTCCCCGTCTCCCACCCGCCGGTCCCCCTTGCAACTGGCCGGCCGGGGGTTCTCTGTTGGGACCCGGGGGATCGTGGCTTCCCGGATCCGGCTCGCAGGCGGGTGCGGGGCCGCGCGGCCCGCTTGCCTGGTTTCCTGCAGCGGGCCTTGGGAACGGAAGCGGACGGAGCGGGGCCCCGGAGGCTTGCTGGTCTCCCGCGGTCCTGTGAGCTGCATCTAAATGGCCGGTGGGCTCCACGGAGCCCGGCGGGCGGGCGGGCGGGCGGGCGGGCGGGGGTCCAAGCATCGGGCGCGGGCCGAGCGGCTGGCGGCGGCGCGGAGGGAGCGGGTCCGCGCGCCCGCGGTCTGCAATCTGTTGCGTCTGATCCCCAGGCTCGCCCTGGGCTCCTCCGCCGTGCAGGGTGGAAGAGGGAGGGGCCCGGGGTTACAGCACCTCAGCGGTGGGACAGCGGGGATGCCGGTGGGGAAACTAGGGGTCTCTGGACAGCCCCTCCAGAATGAGAACTCTGATCAGCTGCAGCGGGTCTCCGCAAGCTGGAGACACTCCAGAAGGCGAGGGGCGCTGACCCAGCCAGAAGGAGGGAGCTGGTGGAGGCTGATGGCGAAGAAAAGCCCTGGGCCCCTCTCAAGGGACATTTCCCTAACCAACAAGGGCAGGTCCAGCCCCAGGGGTGAGGAATGCTCGCCAAGGACAGGATGGAGAGGGTCCCAGTAGAGCCAGACATGGGCTTGGGCTTGGTGGAAGACCCTCAGTATGTGGTCTTTAGCATTTGCCCAGGTCAGCTTAGTCCTTGGGAACCTAGGAGCTCCCCAGTGAGCTGCTTCAAGGTCCCTGACCAGGGGTTTGTGTCATCCTGACCAAGGCACATTCTCAAGGTTGAAGGAATAAGACAAAGAATGACCTCTGGGAATTGTAGGGTCCAGGGGCTGGAGGAGGGGGGTCGTGAGGACAGCAGGCTGACCTCCCTCTCTGAATGGGCTGTTTTGCCCTTTGGTTCACCAGGTTGCTGGCCTCTCCCATTCTTCCTGGAGCAATGGGCAGAGAGCAGGCAATAGGGGTAGCTTAAGGAGATGGGCATGCAGCAGGAAGACATAGTTCAACCCCTAAGTGAGATCCACTGTCTGCACAGTGAACAGCATCCTTTGGCCAGTGAGCTGAAGTCCCAGTTTGAGAGCCCAGCAGGCCTGGATCTGGGCGTGGCTCTTCCCCTCTTGAGTTCCACCTCCAACTCAGCCATGGCCTCTGGGCTGTTAGATGCTCTCCCTAGGTCCTGATGCCTCAGCCTGGCATTAGAGATCATTTCTTGGTTGTCAGGGCTTCATCTGAGTTTTCTGATCACACTGATCCCTGCTCACTAGGAGTAACTGTTAGCTTTTTACCACTGGTTTCCCTAGGTATAGTGAGTCCAGGAGCAGCTGAGAAGAGCCTTTTATTCTTGCACTGCTAACAGGCTGGTTAGTGCCAGCATTGGTGCCTGCAATCCTGGGGTTGAGGGCCTGACTATAGGAAGAAGGTACTGGAGGAAGTGGACAGGGAATCCCACTGTCCCTGCTCCTGGCTACCTGAATTCCCATTAAAGCTCTTTCACTGATCCCTTAAGTCCCTTCCCCATCCCATGCCTCAATTTCCCTTTCGGGATAGGATATGCCTAAAACTTGGAATCTAGCAATGGCTATGACCAGAATAAAAGAAATAAACCCTTAAAAAAGATGAGTCTGTCCCTAAGCCTTCCTCCTCCAGGGCTGCCTGACACCCCTCCTACCAACCCTTCCCTATTGGGGAAGGTACAAGGACTTCCTCTTACTCAAATGAACTGCCCAGTGGATTTTCTGGGCTGTTCTAAGAGATGCTGGGGTGGAGGAACTGCAATATGTAATGCCTGGCATGTTACTGAGGCCACTGGGTTCTGACCACACAGCCAGACTGGAGGCCAAGACGCCTGGGGTTCTGTCTGACTGGCGCCATTGGGCAGAATGACCTTGGTCTGCCTCCCTCACATCTCCCTCCCCCTTAGGCAGCATGTGGTCTCTGGCCCACCTTCCTCTTCACATCCTTCCAGGATGCCCGGTTTTAGCCCTTGTGTGAACAGAGCCCTAAACCCCTTTAGGGCCCCCTCAGCCTGTGGGGTTGGCAGAGGGGTGTGTCTAGGGGGACCTCCACACTGTTCTAGGTCTCAAGACTTCTTCCAGAGAGTATCTGCAAAGGCTATTTTCTTATACCTGCCTTTGGAGAGGAAACTCTCCTCCATTTTTAGTTCAAATAGGAGCTGGGAGAGCAGGTTTTTGAGTCTCTTGGAGAAATGATTCTGGTACTCTCTCAGTTGTCATGAGCTCCCCACTCTGTCCTGGTCCATCATGATCGAGTGACCATCTGTATCTTCCCTCTACCCTCCTCCACGTGCCTTATGAGATACCTCTTTTCTCATTTTCCCGCCCATCTGTTTTGTTACCCATCACCCCCTCCATCAGTAGTATCCTGCCCCCTAAAAACCCTTATCCAGCCTTCAAAGCCCAGCTCCAGTAACACCTCCTCCAGGTAGTCTCCCTAAACCACCCCCAGATTCTCATTAGCACCTTCTTGAATGTTCTCAATGCTGCCCTGGCACTTCCTACTGCTTTCTGGCACTGCTTATGGCTGATATGTACATGTGTGAAGGGTGTGTTTCTTGGAGTCATTATCCTGGTACCCCACACTTGTATATGGTTGTCACATTCTCTGGCGTTCTTCAAAGAGAAGCGTCTCAGAAAACATGGGCAAGGCCAGGATTTGCTAGAGTTGGGGACAGAAGAAAGGAGGGAAATGACAGGCTGTGACATCAGGGACAGAGCAAGAGTGGAGAGCAGGCCCACACTCCTTGAGCAACATCTAAAAGCTGCACGTCTCAGAGGCAATGTTGTACCATGGTCTCAGGATTTGAGTGGGTGTCCCCCACACACCCACTGTGTGATCCAAACCAAACCCGGCCCCCAGGCTATCTTTGCTGGTTGTGTCCAGGCCCCAACTCCATCCCCTGGGAAGGCAGAGGCATGTGCTGGCCATGGAGCATGTACCACACAGCTTTGTTAATGTCTGAGGCCAGTAGGTGGGGATGTGTTATAAACTTGGTGGCAGCAAATGAGCTTTACTGGAATGCGTTCTGAGCTTGGCTGGGTGCTGGGCTGCAGGAGGGAGGCCAAGCAGAGTAGAAGGCCAAGGTTGGATTTGGGAGGGTCCTGGGCACTGCAGGGCACTGCCAAGGCTGGGGATGAAAAAAAATGCTATGTGTGCCATCTGTCTGGGCAGGGTTTAACTTTGTCACCCTACAACAATGAAGGAGACCCCAGAACCAATAAGTTCAGCCTACTTGTGGATGAGGCAGGGGGCACATAGGAAAAGAGCCTGGCCCTGTAACTCTGGAAATTAGTGCTGGAAATCAGACCTGTTTTGGTGCCTACATGGAGTTCCTGGATTGGCTTCAGGATCCTGGGCAGGTCCTCTGCCACCCTGAGAGGTACTGCTAGTCACAAGCTAGCCACTGGTTTCCAGCAGTCCGCACAATTGGTCCTCAGTAGTCCCCCACCTCCCCCCCAACAGCCCTGAATTGCCTCACAGCAACAGTGAGACCTCAAGAGCTGAGCCCCGATCATCCAGTTGGAGCTCAGGGACAAGCCTGAAACCATAGACAAAGCCTCAGGTTCTTGCTACTCAAGCAGACAGGCAGGTCTGATGGCAGGGCCTGTCATCCTAGCTACTTTGGGAGGCTGAGACAGGAGGATTCCACATTCAAAACCAGCCAGAGCTACAGATTTAATTCAATACCAGCCTGGACAATTCAGTGAGATCTTGTCTCAAAATAAACAAAGAAGAAGGCTAGAATTATAGCTCAGTGGTATTTTCCTAGCATGCCCATGAGACCTTGGATTTGATCCCCAATACCACACACACACACACACACACACACACACACACACACACACACACTTTTTTAAGGGTCCTTCTGCTGCAGGACATCCTCTCTCCTCCTAAATCATGATTTTTTTCCCCCTTTTCCAAAAGCAGAATATTTCTCTCTGGGGCAAGGCTCTGATAGAGGAGCCTCTCTTGCCCTCCTCATTCTCTGTCTCCCTCCTGGGGTGTCACAGTTGGTGCCAACATGTGTCCTCAGGTCCCTCCCCTCCCCCAGGTCATTCTCATTCCTTCCCTGCCAGAGCTAAACACAGAATTTTAATAAGAAATTAATGAACCAGTTGTGCTCTTGTGAGTTTTTAAGAAAATAAATGTATTTTTTTTTCTTCTCTGTCCTTTTAACTTCAAAGTAAACGGAGCTTCCCGTGGCATTCTTTGGCTGGCAGTGCCCTACCCAGCTGTCCCCAAGGATAGGCCATGTAGCCCACACTTAGCCAATCTCACACAGTCTCAGGAAGACAAATGGGCTTTCAGGGAGGGGACAAGTGAGGTTAGTGGGGTGACAGGCATCCCTGAGGGTGGACAGATACTCACAGACTGAAAGTCCAGCATTCATCGTCTCCTCTTGGTCTCTTTCCTCTCTCTAGCTTCTCATTCTTTGCTCCCTGACATCCCTTGGTACACACCCCCATGCCAGGCCCTGTTGGCTCCTAACTCCTCCGCAGGATGAAGTAGAAAATGGAAGCAATTACCTAGATAATTCAATGCTTGTTGTATGAATGAATGGATGCAAAAAAATGAATAATTCAGTGTGGGGAAAAAAGTGTAGAAAAGATAATTGAAGAAACTCTCTTTTTGACTGAATTACCTAGATAATTATCTATGATAAGAAAGTTCTCTTTTTTATCAAACCTGAGTCCTTCTTGTTACATTGTCTCCCAAACATTTTTGGCCCATGAGAATGAGCATAGACAAGTAGTTTACTCTCTTTGCACAAAAAAATGTGCTGTTCAGTTCAAGAAGTGGGCAGGTTGTATGCTTGCCGGTGGCATTTGTCAGCCTGTCTCTATTTCTCTGGTCCTACTTTGGGGCTGAGAGAGTGCCATGCCCAGGTACCCAAGGATGGATGGATGGATGCATGCATGCATGCATGCATGGATGGATGGATGGATGGATGGATAGATTGATAGATAGATAGATAGATAGATAGATAGATAGATAGATAGATAGATAGATAGATAGATAGATAGAAGCCTTTTTTTTGAGTCAGGGTCTCACTCTAGCCCAGGCTGACCTAGGACTTACTCTGTAATCCCTGTCTTGCCTTGAATTCACAGTGATCCTCCTAACTTTGCCTCTTAAATCCTGGGATCACAGGCACTAACCTGGCATGTGGATGACTCTTAAATTGGCCCAGGTTCTCAGAGGCTATAACTCTAGGCCTGAATGGCATTGGACCCTATAGGACAGTCAAACCTGTGCCCATGAGAAAAAGCAGCCATTTACCTGGAAAGTTCCCTGGACACAGTCCTGAAGGCCAGACTTCAGACAGCTCCATGGCACTGTTTCTCTGGAGGAAAGGAAGAAGCATCAAGGGTGCTGGGGAGGGTGAGCCCACCTTCAGCAAGGCCCAGTCTGAGCAGGGAAGCTCCGCTTCAGTCCTCCCGGGGCTTTGTCTCCTTGATGGTGAGGGTCTGACAGTGAGAGATGAGGTTGCAAAATTCCCTGTCTGGCCTCTCACCACTCTGTCCCCTTGTGTTCTGATGCCCAGGATTCTGGGGACCCAGACTGTGGTTGACTCGTCATTGGGAACTGGAGTGTAGGCACACCCAGCCACTAGAGATCTGCCCCTGGTTAATTGCACACTACCTGGTTTCCCTGCTGGCTATGGGTGCAAAGGGGTCTGATGACCCATGACCCCTTCTCAACCACTGCAGTCACCACAGCAAAACTCCGGAGCTGCTGGAGCTGATATGGGGGAGGGGGTGGCATTGTTAACAGTACCCATGTTCAGTGAGTACATATGCATGCCAAAAGGCAAAAAGTCCTGTGCCATCAAGGAGCCCTGGGGTAGGCTGGAACACCTGAGAAGCAGGCAGGAGGGGGCGTGAGGGGTGGGATGGGGTGTCAACCTGATATCATGATGAGGCCGAAGGCCAACATCCTCTGTCCTCATCTCCTGACCTACCCAACTTCCCATTCCTTTCTCAGACTCTCATCTTTTTACTAATTATCTAGCTTTGGAAAAAAGGAAGGAAGGAAGGGGAAGGGAAGGGAAAGGAAGGGAAAGAAAGAGAGAAAGAGAGAAAAAAAGAAAGAAAGAAGGAAAGAAGGAAAGAAGGAAAGAAAGAAGGAAAGAAGGAAAGAAGGAAAGAAGGAAAGAAGGAAAGAAAGAAAGAAAGAAAGAAAGAAAGAAAGAAAGAAAGAAAGAAAGAAAGAAAGAAAGAAAGAGAGAAAGAAAGAGAGAAAGAAAGAAAGAGAGAAAGAAAGAGAGAAAGAAAGAGAGAAAGAAAGAAGCTCCTTAGGGCCCTGAATGTGACACAGCCTCATTTGGCCCAATTTTACACCACTCTGATTTGGGGGATGATAGTGAGGAGGTCAGGGGCCACAAGGCCCCATTTCCCTCGGGTCCTTGAACATCCCTCAGCAGCTTGAGGCCGTCTGCTGCTGAGACTTCTCTCCCTTTCCTGTGAGACCTCCAAGTGTCTTCCATGTTGGTCTCACCTTCCACACCCAGCCACCCACCACTGCACCTCTGTCACCCTTTCCCAGCTAAGGAGGTAACCTGCAAGGTGGTAACCCATCTCTCCCCTGCCTTGTCTTTCTCACGGTGACAGGCTTCTAGGGCCTTGGTCCAATAGGCTTCTTGGGTTGGAAATTGGAAAAATTGCCATTTTCTCAGCTGCCAACACAGCAGAGAAATGATCTCAATTTTCTGTGTCTGTTCTCAGCGGGGGAAAGTCTGCCAGCAGCCAGCCCATGCATGAGAGGGCTGAGGCTGGGTAGGGGGCTGGAGAACCACCAGCCGTGCCTGTAGGGCATTCTCTACTACTTAGCCCCCCACTGACCACACACCTATGTTGGGTGGCCATTGAACTACTTACCTTCAGATTTGCTTATTCCTGAGCCCAGACAACATGCTCCAGTCTGTGTAGGGCACCAAGTCATCCTCTGGACCCAGGAGCAGACCCTGTTCTGTTTTGAACTGACTGTGACATTCATTGCTTTCTCCTCCATTCCCTTCTTCTTTGCCCTCAGCTCTGAAGCCAAGCTGCCTGGCTTCCAATGCCTCCTGTATGATTTGGGGCAAGTTACCTAACCACACTGCTTTAGGCCCTCATTTGTGAATGACATTAAAAGTTACTCCAGTTGTGGGCTGGTCATGATGACTCAATGAGTTATTTCACGTCAAATATTTAGAATCACACCTGGCACAAAGCAAAGGCGCAAAAATGATGGTTGTCAATATTATCGGTACTAATGTCATTAGCATGCACCAGGCGCCGTGTCGAGAGTAAAGAGGAAGGAAATAGGATATTTGCTCCTAATAATCTGTCCCTAAAGAGGTTTCTAATGTGATGTGCTAGGGAGAGGGAGCTGTGTCTGCAGAGATGGTGGCCAGTGGTGACAGCCACTGTGAAGGGACCTGGAGTGTTGTCAGAAACATGTGACTATTAAATGGATCAGGGGAAGCTTCTGGGAGGAGGTGCCACGTTCTGGAACTATAAAGGTAAGGCAGTCATTATTGCCCGTGTTTGAACCCCAGAGAAGACAGGGTAAAATGGTTGCTGGCTTAGCTCTGAGTCCAGAAGCAGGCACAGAGGAGGCTGCTTGCCAGAGTGCAGGATGTGAGGCTAATTCCCAGACATGTGGCTGATCATTCGTTATCCAGATGATCTCTGGAGACCTCTCAGAATAGTGACCCTGTGTTCCACCCAGTGCTCAGGACCATTGAGAGCTGTGGAGGGAGGAAGTGATACCTTCGAAGCAAGGCTCTGAACATTTCCTAGGTCAGGGGACAATTGGCAAATGGGTGAAATATGGAAGGAAGTTGTTGCAGCTGCCAATTTGGAAGTGGGGGGTCTTGAGGCAGGAAATGACCCTATAAAGTCATCTAAGGTACCATCTTGGATGGCAGAGCCTACTTTCAGAGTTGGAGGGCAGATCTGAGGGCAAGTATCACTCTGCTGCTCACCAGCAGGCTGGCATTGCTCCTGGCACTGGGCACCACATCCAGGTTGGCTGGCAAATGGTAGGCAGGAGGCCTGCAGTCCATGAACCCAGATGTAGAACTGCTGAGGCCTGGAGAGCAGAAGGGATTTGCCTATCACTCATAGCCGCAGTCCCTGGAGGTGCTTTATGGACTCCTGGAGAAAGCATGGCAGAGCTTGAGCCCAGATAGGAGGCTCACCCTCACTCTGATAGAGGCCCAGCCTGCCTCATTTCACACTCCATCCATCAGTCAGAGACAGGGGACAGGCATACCCAGAGGTCCCTTCCAGCACGTGGCCTCCAGGAAGGCATCAGGAGCCTGTCAATGCAGAGAGTGCTGGAAAGAATCCACACACTCCCAGCAGGGTTCCATCCTTGGCTGGCAGGACTCAGGGACTGGTCTCCCTGAACCTCAGCTTCTTCCACCTGCAGGGGGGTATAGATGGCGTCATCTCACAGGTGGAGCACCCAAAACAATCCCCAGGCACCTGTGGCAGGGTTCAGTAAACATAGCTTTATTCCTCTCTCTCTTTTTTTTTTTTTTTGCCTGAAGTTGCTGCCTGCTGGGAAGCACATTCAAGACCTGCCAAAGGCTTCCAGGAAAGCAGTTTTATGGTGGTTGGATTTTTTGTTGTTGTTGTTTTATTGGGGTCTTTATTTTTTAAAACCTTGATGCCTCCTAGCAACATACTGCAGGTGTTTAGAACCACAGTGGCCGCTCTGGGTCCCTCCCTTCCTCCATCCTTTCCAGCACCTCTGCAGCAGCCCAGGTCTCCAAGGCTGGCTTCAGCTTGTCACCACACCAGCAAGGCACCTGTCTGGAGAGGTTGCAGCATCACAAAATTTGCATCCCTTCCCGGCATTCTCCAGGGAAGGAAGAGGGAGGCTTCCATTCCACCAACACAGGCAGCCATGTCATAGCCAAGATCCGAGTCTAGGATCGCAGGGAGTTTTTAACCAGGTGTTCTTGACCTTGAAGCCTGAAGGTACACAGGGGCAACACAGGATGGGACCTAGGGGCCCTGGTCCCAGTACCTCTTCCTCTGCTTCTAGCTAGTGACATGGTGACCATGACATATCACCCTTCAGTGTCATCTACAAACAATGGGTGAATCTACCCCCCCCTTCCTATAGGGTCCTTTAGTGATTGGGTGACAGACCCCACCTGGCACTTGTAGTTCTCCAGTCACTGAGCCTCTGGTTCTTAGTGGTGTGGCTGGCACAGAGACCCTTAGAAGTCCGCTCCTACAGGCTTGTCCCAGCGGCCTGCATGACTACTCACCCCCATATTCTTCCTGCATTATTTTCTTCTCCCTCTCAGCCAACTGCATGACTTGGGAGAGGAGGGGTAAACCCTTCCTCCTGCTGAGGGGCAGTGGCCCTGCCTTTGATGTCAGGTCACCGAGCTGGATTGGCACTGCCTAAAAGAAATACATAGCAGAAGCCACATTGTGCAAATGAAGTTAATTTTAACAATATATCTCGACCATATTCAGAGATTGTCATTTTGACATGGAAAGGCCATTAACTAAGAATGCCATGTTTAGAGCTCTTGCTTCCTGTCTCTGGTGTCGCAGCTTCGGAATTTTGGCCTTCCACTCTACCAGACATATTTCAGTTCTGACTTTCTCCAGGGCCTGGGCTCAGCAGTTGTGTTCCATCCTGCAGGGCAGGTGTGACCCAGGCCTTCCCACTTCTTCCCTTCACAGGTATTTTTTCCAGGGTCTGGGTAAGAGGTCTAGGCACTCACTGTTCCTTCTTGGAAGTCTGTTGCCTTCTGAGAGCCTGACAGCTCTTCCCAGCTGACGTGATGCATGTTGGCAATGGTGACCCCTCTCAGTTCGAAGCAGACACACCCAGGACTGCCAGCTGTCCTCCAGGGGCCACTTCCCCCACCAGAAGATCTTGCAACTCAAAGTCAAGTGCAGCCATAGAACCCCATACCTCACCAGGAGCCCTGGACCTTCAGCTGCTCCCCAGCCTACCAGGATTGTCCCTTTTGCTGACACTGTCTCTCACCTGCTCAGCTGAATGTCCCACTGGCTTCTTGACTGTCCCCAACATTGACCTTTCTGCCCCTAGATGCCTATCATTTCATCTCTCAAGTGTATCTCTATCTCCTCCCTGAACTCCAGGTTCCCTCCCATGACATAGTACACAGCTATGTGGATGCTTGCCCAGAGCTGACCACCCCTTCCCCCACCCATTGGAAGTGACCCCCCAACCAGCAGGAAACACATCTGTCTTGTTCAGTGTTCTACCCCAGCACCCAAACCAGAGATACACAAGTCTGTGCATATTTGTGAGGTAAAGGAATAATTTTGCAGGTGGCTCCTTACCTTCCCCTCCCATTTTTCTCCCAGGAAGCTGCTACAAAGACAGATTGGCCATTATATGAATAACAGGGACCAGAGGTGGAGAATTTATTTCTTCATTCACTTATCTACTCATTCACACATTCATCTGCCTTATCCTAATGGTGTGGCCCCGGGGAAGTGGCTTACCTTCTCTGCTCAGTTTCCACATTGGTATAAAGGGATACTACCAGGATGTTCTGTGTGGAGTTATTACAATGAATAAATGGGTTCATATGAGCTTGGAGCAGGGGTTGAGTTTTAGAATATGCTCAACAAATGGTAGCTATTGTTTTACTTAGGGCTGTTGAGAGCTTTCTCTATGCCAAACATGTTCTATATACCAGGCAGGCATGCAAACAGTCCCAGGCTGGCATGGAAAAGGATGCAAGGGGTTCAATCCAATGCTATTGTTGCCAGTTGGCAAAGACGCTGAAGCACACCTGGACCCACCTGGGCTCTGGAAAGGGCCATTGGTGCTATTTGGAGCCACTGCCATCAAGTTCTGTGGGAAGCAGCGACTCGAAACTCCAGCATCCCTGGTAGTGTTGACCGGTTTGTGAGAGCCTGCCCACCCAACCACATAGCATGCTGGAAGGAATACTCTTGGGAGGCAGCAGGTCAGCTTATGCCAGCCTGAGGGAGGCCCTGTGGTTCCCTAGCTTCAGAATTCTTACAATGTGGGGAATTATGGGAGTCACCCAGCCAGTGAGGGCCTGGAGACTTCACATTCCGGAAATACCCTTGGCATTAGTAAGTGCCCATTGGGACGAGCCTGAGAGAAGACAGACCAGCCTGAGCCTCTTGACGTGTCCTACATGTAGCTGGCCCTCCATCCACACTGGGGACTCAGCACTCCTCTCTGGACTGTGGGATCCGTCAGATCTCCACCCCAGAAGCTAGAAGAGCCTTTGGGTCCCTCTCATCCTGAGCCTGCCCTGTCTTAGACACTGAGGCTGAGGGGAAATATCTGAGTCAAGAGCGGCAGTGCCAGGGCCTAGACCCCATGCCCAACGTCCAGGCTGGTTTTGAAGGATAGCATAGCTAAGAATCACTGGAGGAAACCCACACCCTCCCATGTCACGCACATGCGTATTAGACACATGTACACATGATTCCCAGGTTCCAGCCCTGACTTTTGGTCCCAGCACAGGGAAGTCTAGTGTGTTCTTGTCCAGCCTTAGGGAAGAGATTCTCTCCTTTCTGGGGTTTTATCTGAGGATCAGTTCCTGTCCCCTGAAGCCCCCTCCCTTATCCACCATGACCAGGGGACATGGATCCCTTGGCTGTTAAATAGTGGCTGCACTGAACATGCCTTATTCCTTGCCAGCCTCGTTGTGATACCTGTTATACTGATTCCCATTGTGTGGATAGGAAAACTGAGGCTTAGAGACAGGAAGTGACTGCCCAAGTGGCAGAGACAGGGGCATCCTGCACCCCACGCATGGGCCCTGACCAACTGACCCCTGCTGCTGGGTCTCAAGACCCTCCTTCACTGATGTCGAGGTAATGCTGTATCCATGAAGCTTGGCCAGTGTCATTAACTTTGTCTTTGGTGACACCTCAGGCACAAAAGGGGAAGCTGAGGCACGGAGTGGCTGGCTTCCTTCCTAATGAGTCTCAGTCCTTTGGCTACTTTTCCTTGGCTGCCAGCTGTTCTCTGGGGTCCAAAGCCCGGTGTGAGGGAACTGAGCCCTGCAGCCCCACACCCTTCGTGCCCGAGAATCCACTCTCCCTGGTCCTGCAAAGCTGATTTGCATAAAACCATCCCCAGGCCTTGCCTTTAAAAGTCTTCATCTTTTCTCTTCTCCCTAAACGGCCCCTAAATGATTTCTGTAAATTGCTCTAAGTAGCTCAAAAAAAAAAGAAGGAAAAAAAGAAAAAAGAAATAATAATAACTCAGCGATGGGCTGCCTGACCAGAATGTCGATGGTTCTCCTGCTGCCAGCCCCAGCGCCTGCTCTTTCCCACAGGGCGTCAGACTCCAGTGGCCCTCTGCTTCAAGACCACAAAGCAGCTGCTGGCCTGAGCCCTAGCCTGGCCTCCTCCCCTGTCCCCACCCACCAGGCTCTTCCAGGAGTCAGAATAGGACTCTCCCAGAGGCACTGTGTCCCTCTCATCAAGCTAGAGGCTTCCCAAGAGAGGCTGGGTCTTCCCATCAGATGGGAATTCCTCTGGGCAGAGTGCAGGGGCCCTTGGGAAACCCCTTTGCATCCTGATCCCTACTCAGCCTCATTCCTTTCACCCCAGCTTAGAAACTACATGGGCCCTGATTCCCATACTGAGACCCTGCACCTTAGTTCCCTCCAGCACTTGTTCATTCATTCATTCATTCATTCATTTCTACAAAGCTTTCCCAAATAATTTTAATGTGTCAGGCCTATAGGACACATGTCCTTCTGCAGGCATGCCCCCTTTGAGGAATATAGTGGCCAGGTAGCAGGTGTAACCTCGTTCTCCAGGGATAAAATATGCCATTGAAAATTCGGTATGAAGGTCAAACCCATGGCCTTGAACCTAGCCTAGGCCCATCATAACAATTATTTAGTGAGAGCCAGGGACACACTTCTGAGGTCCAGGAGGTAAGGGTAGGGTACCTGCAGCTCTAGGGAGGGGCAAGCCTCCCAGGAGACCATCCTGGCTCACTTCCTTCAGATTCTCTGGTACAGCCTCCACACTTGCTGCCTGGTTCAGCAGCCTGAAACAAGGGGACCTTCTTCCTAGCAGTCCTGAAGTGACCATGTGGCCTTGAGCTAGCCTCTTTCCCTTTGCTGGGCCTGCTTCCCTGCTCTGAGAGGCAGTAGGATTAGATGAAATTCGTGGTTTTTTCAAATGGGTTTAGACAGGGGCATGTATAATATATCTTAACATATTTATGTAACATGCACATATCGATGACAGACACCATCGAGGAGAGCAGGCAGTGTGGGCTGAAGGGAGAGTGGAGTCCTTCTGAGGTCTTGTGATTCCCCGTCTTCCTTAGGACCCCATGGCAGTCTTGAGACACCCCCAAGAAGACAGCTGGCAAGCACTGTGCACTTTTTCCCCACCATAAGTCTTTTGCACTGAGCGGTTCATGGGGTGCTGTTGGTGGGGCCTAGGGCCTGGGAGATGGGCACCCTGGGGCTCGAGCTGGAATCTAGCCCCATTAGAGTCATTGGCATGATAGAGGCTTGGGCAGCAGCAGGTGGACACCCAGGCCAGACCTGCCCTTCCTCCAAGCAGGTGGACTGTTCCAGATGCCACAGACCGATTGTCATCCTCATATGCTCCTTCCCTTTGATGTGCTGAGGAGGAAGGAGGAGGACAAACCCAGACACTGCCCTCCACTCCCTCTCTGATTTAATTGGAACCCAATTAAGTGAATAATTGTTACAAATGTGAAATCGCCTTCCACAGCTCAGGGATGTGGGCTGCCTGTGCACAGCGTGAGCCTTGCCCCCTAGCCCCCCACACAGGGCCAGCCCTGGCCTAGCACTAGGCCTACACAGCTCCCCACAGCCCCTGGCTGCTCCCACAGGGTGCTCAGAGCCTCAGGTCTCCACCCCAGGCAAGACTCACCAGCCCAGAACCCACACATACCTGCTCATGACAGCCCGCCTCTCCTAAAGAGCACACGTAGAAAGTAAGTCAAGACACAGGCGTGGGTACCACAGAGAACATTGGGAGGGACCCAACTGGTCCAACGCAAGCCTTAGACAAAAGCATGATGAGGGAAGGAGGGACAGCTCCTGGGGCTGTCCACAGTAGGTGTCTCCTGAGGAAATGGGGACAGAGGGAGTGTGGAGAATCAGAGTGTGAAAGAGAAATTGCTCACATTAAGGAACATCCTAGAAGCTTTCACAAAGAGTGCACCCCCACAAACACCCTCTGAGATTGCCTATCCCCCACCGTCTACTGGTCATTGGCCTCATTGTGGGGTGTGTATGTCTGATACAGGGCTGTGATCGTCAGGGTAGAAAAAACTCATCGGTGACACGTGTAAAATGAATAGTGATGCTGTTGTCACTCTGTAATGGTGCCACGTGGGTGGATATGGGTCCTATAGGTTCAGATGCTGTTCGGGTAGAGGGTCAGTCTTGGCTGCATACTCAGTGGCCAGTCTAGAGCGTGAACCTGTTCTCAGATCATTCTTGTGGGTCACCCACTCACATGGTGTTGCGGTCAGCTTTCTAGTTGCTGCGCAGAAAGAACCCAAGCAAAAGCAGCTTGTGGAGGAATGCATTTATTAGGCTTATGGACTCCAGGGGAGACTCCATCCTGGCAGGGAAAACGATGGCATGAGCAGCGGGGTGGACATCACCTCTGCCACAGCACAGCAAACAGCGGCAGGAAGATGTGCCAAAAACACTGGCAAGGGGAAGCTGACTTATAACCTCATAAACCCGCCCCCAACAACACAGCTCCAGTGAGGTTGTAAAACCCAAACTGCCATCAGCTGAGGATTGATCGCTGAGAACACATTCGTTTGTTTGTGGGGGACACCTGGATCAAACCACGATACATGGCAAAGGGGTGAGGATGGGGGGCT
Organism: Zapus hudsonius; assembly: GCA_004024765.1. Taxonomy (NCBI): domain Eukaryota; kingdom Metazoa; phylum Chordata; class Mammalia; order Rodentia; family Dipodidae; genus Zapus; species Zapus hudsonius. The sequence continues at coordinate 21,429 of PVHP010002805.1, read as the reverse complement.
TAGGGCCCAGGAGCCTGCATCTCAAAAAGATCCCCTGATGCTAAGACTGGCCTAGAAAGGCTCCCCAAAGCTGGAGGCCAGTGATCAGGGCACCTGGGAGGACAAGGAGGAGGGCTTTAAAAAGCATGTTGATGATGGGAAGATGGGCCTGCCGTGTTGCTGAAATGACTTGCAGGCTGACAGTTGTCATTGTTTGTTCCTTTGCCTCCCTCCCTCTGGGACACAGAGTTCCAGATCGGGCTCTTAGAGCCAAATTGACCCTCACTGTACACGTAGTACATGGGCATTGATGTCATGAATGATGGGCTAGCCTTGATACCTACCACAGGTTGAATACTCTGTCTGGGTCTGAAGATCTGAAATCCAAAATACTCCAAACGCAGAAACTTGGCATGCAGGCCACAACACCTGGAGTGGACGTGCACTCCTGCCCTCGTGAGGGTCACAGTCAAAATTCAGTAGCATTAGAAATATTTTTTGTTGTGTATTGTTTTTTTAAGGTAGGGTCTAATTCTAGCCCAGGCTGACCTGGAACTCACTCTGTAGTCTGCAACTAGCCTCAGATTTGCAACTCTGCCTCCTGAGTGCTGGAATTAAAAGTGTGTGCCACCCCACCCAGTGAAATCCTTTTTAAAATTACCTTCAGGCTTTGTATTTTAAGGGGTTTATGAGACATAAATTCATTTCATGTTTATACTTGAGTCCCAGACCTAAGATACCTCATTATGTAGATGAAACTACTACAAAATCTTAGAAAAATCTGAAATCCCAGATTTTTCTTCTGGGCCCAAACATTTTGGATAATACAGCTACTGGTGACTCTTACTAATGTTGCCTCTCTAGGCAGTGTGCTGAGAAGTGTTTCCAAGCCTCAGGAACCACTTGTCAATGAATTTATCAGTGGGTAAGCAGCCCATTGATAAGTTGGTGAGTCAGGATAGACCAAGACCAGCAGGATGCCTCCCTGAGGGCCTACCAGGGTCACTCATCAGGGCCTGAATGGCCATGGAGAAGTATTTGGGAGGGGCCAGATAAGACCTGACAGGCCAGACCCTGGGCCAACAGAGAACCTGGCAGAGCTGGGCCCAAGAAGGAACTGTGACTACACATAACCTTGGAATACTTTTCTCATGGCCTCAGGGTGAAGGAAGAAGCAGGCAAGAGCAGCTCCCACAGATCAAAGATTCCAAGCAAGAAAAAATATGCATCTGGAGAGGGAATTGTGAGGCTGGGCAGAAGATCCCTAGAAACCAGGAGCCTGTAGGCCCAGGTCAACTCCATACACCACCCTGTTGCTATTTTCTGAGAAATCAGGAGGGCTCTGGGATGGACACACAGCCTGCCTGCCTTCCTGAAGTATAGAATCCTGGTAGGAATAACCAACAGGAGTCTGAGGGCAGAGTTGCCACCTTCGAAAGATGTTCAGGAGGTCCCCAGTGACCTTGCTCCCACATTGGTGAGGAGAGTGGACAGGGCCTACTCTTCTGCTACCCTCTACAAAGCCCAGTCAGCAAAGATCCTATATTCAGAGGGTCACTGGGTCCTCAGGAGTCCCTCCTCCTCCCAGGGGTCACCTTTGACCTCAGAATAGGAGCTTCCGATTTCTACTGAAGCCATTCTGTCAGTTCTGTAGGGAGCTTGGGCTTCTAGCCACAGCCACAGGCTGTCTTTGTCCCCAAAGCCCCGGCTCTGCTTCCTGTGGATGGCCTACTCCAGAGAGGCGGCCATTCACAGAGGAGATGACCCTGATGGCCTTGGGGGAGGGGGTTGTTCCTGACCACACAGGGTGACAGTGATTAAATGCACAGGCAGCTGGGCCATTGGGTCCTCCCTGCTACTAATTTGGGTCAATTAAGCCAATTTGTCTTTGTTGACTGGATGTCCCTTCTCTATAATGGCTCTAGACCCTCTGGGACCTGGAAGGGCAGGAGGAACAGGAGTTCCCAGTCTCAGGGACCTTGTGACCCTGGGGGTGTGGCCAACAGCCTCATCCTGCAGCTGTCCTGGGCTTTACCTCCTGCCACAGAGGAGCAATGTGGGCTGCTCTGAGTTAGCAGAGAAGGGATCTGAACTCAGCATTGGGGCTCTGGCCCAGTCTCGGAAGTTGTCCCCCAACACTTGCTTTGGGTCTAGTTCTTTGGGGGGGGGGGACTTGTTACCATGTAACCCCTCTCCATCCCCGTTGCTTCTTGAAAACCACTTCCCCAGACTGTTAAATTTCATTTGGCACAAAAGGGAAGAAGGGACAAAAAAAAACATTGGTAACTCCAGAGAGAAGCCAGCTGCCTCGGCTTCTTGGAAGGACAGTTAGTGCTATCTGGGAGCTGATCCGGTTCTGAGAGTGTCTCCAGGCCTGACCAACCCACAAAGGGATCAGGCGAGCACAGGTCAGAGGCCAGACTGACACATCGCTCTGTCCCCTCTTGCCTTGGGCCTCAGTTTATCCATCTATAGCACTGTAAGGGTTGCCGCCCATGGTTGGTCTGGGCCCCAAGGGTGCTTGTGTTTAAAGAACTGACCTAAAGGTAATTGGGTTCATTCATGGTGGTTGGGAGGGGATTTCTGTCTTCCTGGCCCAGAAAAATTCCTCTCACTCTACTCTGTACAGGTGGCACAGGAACATGCTGTCATACTAGGAGATGGACAGGGAAAGACCCAGAGCTTTTCTGTGTCCCCTGCAGAAGCTGAGTTAATCCCATGGATACAATGTGGCAGAGAGAAGGGCATGACCCAGGCCAGAGGGTCACAGGGGAAGGGGCTGTGGTCTCTGGGGAGACGAGAACTGGAGTGGAGCTCAGCACAGGGACAATGTTCACAACCCACAAGATTAGTTGTTCATCCCTTGTGCACGACATAGCGTGGCTTAAAGCACTTCAGACAGAACCAAATGGACTGTCTGTGCAGGGAGCTGAGGTGTGAGTCGCCTCTCCCTGGAGGTGCTGAACAGAGGCAGCTAGACTTGAGTGGTGGTGGTGTGGACTCAGAAACACCTTCCCTTCAGCTGTGACCTGAAGCTTAGGCTTAATTTGAGCTGGGCAGTTTCCACTGGTAAGTCTCACGGATCACATCAGTAGCTGAATCTAGGCTGACAAGGGCCAGGGTGCAGGACAGTGACAGTGGAAGGGACCCTTTGCCCCATGAGTCATCTCAGATGTGTGACTCATACTTGCCACCATGGGTATAGAGGTCTAAGATGGGGGCTGGGGATACAAAGGACTGGGAGACAAGTGGCTCAATCCCCTCTACTGCTGGCAGTGGGGACATGAAGCCCAGGTGGCTTCTGGGAAGCATGCTATGCAGAGATGTGTGTCAATTTGTTGTCAATTTGACCTTTTTAGAAACCTCGGGTGGGTCTCTAAGGATGTTCACAGGAAGGCAGCCTCTTAGTAGGGGGCAGGATGTAAGGAAGCTTTCCTGGGAGGGCAGTGCAGGAAGGAAATTCCGGAAACTCAGGAAGCCAACAAGTCTGGGATAGGGTTGCAAGATCCTGCCCTAAGGCTATATAAAGGGGGAGAAAATCTCCTCTCTGCCCCTGCCTGTTTGCTGTTGTGCATATGTGGTGCTGGTGATGGATGGGTTTCTCTCTCTGCTTGGACCTGTGAAAGGAGGTCAGCCTCTTTCACCATTGTGGAACTTCTCCTGGATCTGTAGCTTCAATAAATCCTTTCCTCCCATAACTGTGCCTGGTTTGGAGATTCATCCCAGCAGCTTGTGGCTGACTATGATGGCACCCGAGGAGGAGAGGTGTGTCTGGTAGTTGCATTGCATCACGGAACAGGGGCCCTGTAATGTGTATAGTGGGAGTGAGGGGACCTTGTCCTGGACCTTGGAGGGTATCTCATAGCCACTTCTTCCCCAGGTATGGTCATGTCAAGGTCATCCTCTGGTTGGCTCTTTCCTGGAGTGTTTCCAGCTGCCTAACTGGGCCTTGCTGCCACCCTAAGGCACCTCTGTAATGGTTGCGCCCTCAGGAAGGAGTCTTGGTGGCCATTTTGGCCATGCTGAGTGCCTTGAGCTCCAACTGGCACCCTTTGGCTATTTCATGGCTTCCTCACCAGAGTCACCAACCTTCTCAGTTCCTGGCTTGGACCCATGTTGTCCCTGCCTCTTAGACTGGAGTCACCCCCATCCACCCATTCAGAAAACAGGAAACACACCTGTGGTCCTGCACCTCTCCCTGTCTCAGCTGTCTCCCCACACCTGGTCAAAGCCGGGGCACCAGGTGTTTCAACTGTACCAAGTCATACTGACAGCAAGTCCCACTTACGAAATGCCCATCCAGCATCAAGCACTGATACTTAATTCATTAATAGTCTTCATATAATACCACACTGTGGGCCTAGAGAGGGCAACAACTTGTCCAAAGCCACACACAGCCCTGGTCACTATGGAACCAGATAAAGCCCAGCAGATGAGACCTGGAGTCTGTACTGTCACGGGGCCTTCTTTTCAGAGTCCTGTTCCCTTCTTACTGCCGTTGTTCTGGTTGGGATCCACATCTCTCTTCTGAACTCTGGCAACCACACCCTGAGAGCTTTCCCTAGCCGGTCTCTTCCCTGCTCTTTCCCAAATGACCAGCTGACCTTGTCACCACCAGCTATTGTCTCTGACTATATACATGGTGGGGAGATGCCCCTGGCCCCTGTGTAGCAGCACTTTGGGGCCCTGGGGTCTGGCGGCACCAGGAATCTTGCATATTGTAGCATTCTCTACTCTTGTCCAAACACAAGTGAGCGGTGGTGCTAGAATTCCTACAGCCTGGAGAGTCCCACATTCTCCCTCTATCCAGTCCTGCCTTGATCTCCCAGAAAAGAAAAACACCTGTTTTTTCTTGTTGTTGTTTTTGGTGTTTTAAGATAAACTCTCCCCTGTGTAGGCCATGTTGATTTAGAAATTACTACAATCCTCCTGCCTCAGACTCCAAAGTGCTGGGATTTCAGATCTGTGCTGTCACTCCTGGATTCCTGAGATCTCCCTCTGTGGGATCTGTCAGCCTCCCAGATGGGCGCTTCTTATAGGTCTGTCCCCCTGAGACTGTTTGGGACCTCTCCATGCCCCTGGCACTCTGCAAGGCCTGAAGGAATCAAGGAATGAATGCACTTGAAACAAAGCAAGTGCAGTGCGTAAGGTGAAGGATCTTGTGTGATTGATTACCCAGCGTTCATTACCAGGTCTGATTCTGGGGCAGACCTTGTGGAAGCTCTCTCGCTCCTCACTGCAAGTCCACAAGGTGTGTGGAAAGGTGGCTGGTCCTATGAGCAGCAGGTAGCTAAGCTCTGTAAGGTTAAGTAGCTCAAGGTCAAACTGCAGGAAAGATGCAGGACTGGGATTTCAAACCAGTTTCTTTGAGTGCAAGAAGGAAGCTGAGGGCTTGAGAGATGGCTCAGCGATTAAGGCACTTGCCTTCAATGCCTAAGGCCCCAGGTTCAATTCCCCAGTACCCACATAAGCCAGACCCACAAGGTGGTGGCCCTGGTGTTCTCTCTCTCTCTCTCTCTCTCTCTCTCTCTCTCTCTCTCTCTCTCTGCTTGAAAATGAATAAATAAAATAAAAATTTTGAAAAAGAAGAAGAAGAAGAAGGAAGCTGAGAGTCCTAGCACCTGAGCCCACCCAGCTCCCTCAGCTGCCTTCGAAGACTGGGCAGTCTAGGAAGGGCCATTGAATTTGCAGAGCGGAACTTGTCTGTCCTCCACTGCCAAGCAAGCTGCTATATTTCCTTATGTAATCAGCCGTGAAGTCCTAAGTGAACTGATTCAGGTCCCTTGTCCATGATTGTCACACGGGCGATTGAGGCCCTCAGAGCATGAAACCATGCAAAGATTGAGGCTCAGTCCATCTGAGAAACCATGCTGTGTCTCAAGGTGGGCCATGCATCCTCAGGTTCTCTCTCTCTCTCTCTCTCTCTCTCTCTCTCTCTGTCTGTCTGTCTGTCTGTCTGTCTGTCTCTCTGTCTCTCTCTCTCTGCTAGAAAATAAATAAATAAAATATTTTTTAAAAAGTCGATAACCTAAAGCAAGGGGCATTTGTTTTTTGTTAGTCAGCCAAGTGTCTTGGGCTTGGTGGTGGCAGGTTGGATGGACTCGGTAAACTGGCTGAATGCTTGTCTGGCCACGTTTCTCCCAAATTGTCTGGTTGGTTGGTTGGTTGGTGGTTTGTTTGTTTTTGAGGTGCTGTGGCTTGAATCTATGGCTCTCCACAAATGAGCCAAATGTTCTACCACTGAGCTATGTACCCCTATCCCTAAATTCAAATATTGAGTTTGGAGTGTTTTTGTTTTCTTATAGTGGGAATTGAACCCAGGACCTCACATACTAGGTGAGTGGAGTGATCTACCACTCAGCTACATCAGCTCTCTTTTTACTTTCTGTTTTTTTTTTCTTTTTACTTTTTGTTTTCAGACAGGACCTTCATAAGTTGCCCAAGGAGGTCTTGAAGTTGTCAAGCCTCCCCCTACATACACAAATCCTCCTGCCACAGTCTCCAACCAAGCCCTCCTATCAGAATACTTTGGATGGGAATATTTATTTGTTTTTGGACACAGTCTCGTGTAGCGCAGGCTGGCCTGGAATTTACTATGTAGCTAAGGCTGGCTTTAAACTCTTGATCCTCCGACCTCCTTCTCTGGAGTATGCAACTACAGGCCTGTGTCACCATGTGCCAAGCTTCTCCCACCCTCTTTGTACCTGGCCCCACATTCTCTGAAAATGCCCAGTCATGGGCACACCTTCCCAGCCTCTCTGAGTGTCGTGTAGACTAAAATCTCATCAGCTAGCACAAGTCCACGGGCACACCTCATGTGAGGAAAGAGAAGGGCTCATGCCTACAAGTCAAGGACAGTGTGTCACTTGTCCTGCTGCTTTCAGGCCTGAAGACTTGGGACTGATAGTTCGGTCTTCTGCCCAGGAGCAGAAAAAGCCAGAAGTCAGAATCAGAATGGCCACTGACACTGCAAATGATGCTCAGAGACAGCAAAGGCTGGGCAGGAAGGTAAGAACCACTGGCTCATTTCTGGATCTGCTCTGCTCCACAGCTCTGTTTCTCTGTCACTGGGAAAGGGGTGCCCAGCCTAGGTACTTGCTGGGACCATCTAGGGCTGAGAACGGGTCCTGCCCTGTGTCTGCTGTCCATCACTTCAGCAAGCAGCTTAGAAAGGCTGCTTTGAACTCATGGTTTTGGTGAACTCAGTCCATAATGGAGCAAAACCTATTGCTTTTAAGCCTCCAGAAGGAGAACAAAACCACTCTTTACTGGCCATAAAGAGGCACAGAAAGGACTGGGGTTCCATAAGCTCTTTGGACAATCCACTCCCATTGCCCTGCAAACCTGCTCGGCCTTGCCTCCTGAAGGCTCCACCACTTTCCTATAATGCCAGGTTGGGGATCAAGTCTTTTGCATTAATGCCTGGGCCTTTGGGAACATTCCAGACCCAAGTGACAGCAACTCTGATCCCATGACCTCTCTAGTGAGCAGAGACATGACTGTACTACTCCAACTCCTGTCCCTTCTGTCTCCCAAGTGACCCCTATCCAGATGTAGCACAGTACCCGAGTGGCAGCCTCTCAGAGCTGATGGCAGCAGAGCAGGTGGAAGGTCCCCAAGGACAGCCCTCTGTTCCACAGACTCCCATGTGTAACCTCCTGGTGGAGACCCAGGGCTTCATGTACCTGGGATCCTTCCAAGGATGGGGAGATCACTACCCTGCAAGGTAGCCCTTCTTTTGCCAGGCAGCTATGACCCTGAGAAATCATTAGCACATTTTTAATTCCAAGCCCCCCCCCCCTACATACACAAATCCCATTCACTGACCCAGTTCAACTAGGATTTAGGGAGATCTTACTGTGTGTTGCTGTGGGTCTGGGGAGGGATAATAGTGAGACCAATTGGCACGTTCACATGGTACAAGGAGAAAGTGCTCAGATGGATATCCTGTAACCACAGAAAGAAACAAATTCCTTCCTAAAGGAAAGTTCATTTCTCTGTTCACAACATGAACGTACCATATCTGTGGGGAATGCCCCCCTCACAGGAAACAATTCTATCATTCCTTGCAGACACCTAATAGATGTCTTATAATTCAACTCATTTCTGTTGCTAACTGCCAGAGGACATACTGTCTTCATGGGCTAAGGGCTCAGTGCCATAAGCCTGCCCCTGATTCCAGATCCCCATTGCAAGTAGTAGGTGACCAGGGTACCACAACTCCCTCTCCAGCTTCAACAGTTTGCTCTAGCATCTCAGAGAACCATGGGAAGCTCAGTGTTGTCAGCTCTGAGGAAGGCTGTGAAGGGGTAAGCAGGATGAGATCTGCTCCCAGGGAGCCCAGGATGCACCACCCTACTAGGGCATGGTGTGTTTGTCAAGCCCATAGATTTCCTAGCCCTGCAGTGTAGGCTTTCTGTAGAGCTTCTCCTATGGAGACAAGACAATGCAATCACAGGGCACCTGTGATCAACTGAGTCTCCCAATCCCCAACTCCGCCTAGAGGCCAATGAATGGGGCTGAGAGTTCCAGATCTCCAACCCCTACATTTGTTTCCTTGGCAACCAGAACATCCTCCCAGAGTCGGCTCATTAGCATAAACTCAGGTGTGCTTGAAAGGGGAGTATTAGGAATATTAATGCATGCTCCTCTTACCCATCACCAGAAATTCCTAGGGCTTAGAAGTTCTGTGCAGGGAACAGAGGACAAGACCAAACACATATCTTATTAAATCACAGTTCCACTCTGTCCTAGGACAGCGTGCAAAGGCTTTTGTGTCAGACCTGGGTAGGAGTTCCAGCACTGAGCTGGTGTGTGTCCTGTCTCAATTTGAGATCAGGGTCATGGGCACTTTGGCAGGGGATGGAAGATGGAAGACATCAAGCCCTTCACTTTATGGTACAGCCTTACTATTCCCACTAACGATGCCCAGGATGAGGTAGCTCAGTGCTATACTGATGACACTCAACTTTGACCTTTGCTTTTCTCTTTTCTTTCTTTCTTTCTTTCCTTCCTTCCTTCTCTCTTTCTTTCTTTTTATCTTTCTTTTGTGGTGCTGGGGACTGAAGCCAAGGCCTCACACATACTAAGCAACTACCACTGAGCTACATCCCAGCCCCAACTTTGACTTTCAGAAAGAGGAGACCTCGCCCTTGCCCCCCAAGTTAAGGTCTGAGGAGAATTGTTGGGAACTTGATGTCCCCTCTTATCTACCTTGTCTCTTTCTTTCATTACTGAGCACCTCCTGTTTGGCAATCAGACCCAGCTATGGCATTGAGAACACATGGGGGTGATCTTTCTAGCCAGGACCTGAATGCAGTTGGCCTTTGCATTAAAGAAGATGCCATTGCCTTTATGTGGCCTCTTCTAGAGGCCAAGGGCTGCAGGGAACCTCTACCTGATGTTTACAGTTGGGAGGGTAAGGGCATGACTGAGGACTCCAACTTACCGTCTGGCCCTTCATGGAAGACATCCCATGGCAGAAGAGGGACTCTGATCTGAATTGCTGCCACCTCAGACTAACTGGCATGGGAGAGGAAAATCCCTGAACCAGCCTGGCCCTGTGCAATCTGAACAGGCTTCCTGGAGAAGGAGGGACCTCTAACGATTTCTAATTGTTGGGGAAATTGCATTAATTAGGAGTGAGAAAGCATGTTTTGGGGGCCTGACTGTCCTGCACTCTGTTCTGTACACCCCTCCCCTGTGATAGGCAACCAGCGTCCTCACAATAGGAGCTGGGTAAGGCTTTGAAGAAGCAGGAACGTAAGAGAGGGATCAAAGTGGACAGGATTAGAGTGAACCAAGAATGGGAGGAGAAATAGGAGTCCATGTGTGTGCTGAGGGGGAGGGGTACTCTGCACCTCAGATTTGAGCAGAACCTTGGGTGGGAAGCCCTGTCCTGAGTTAAGTCAGCCCACCCCCCTGTGGTGAGCTCAGGAAATCCATTCTAGCACCTGCTTCTCCAGCCTGCACCAGCCCCTCAGAGCAGCAGCCCTTCCTTCCCACCATCGTTGCCCTGCTGTTGTCCGGGTATTTATGAAGGCAGGGGCAGACCCCAGCTCATGCCGTCATTTCCTGGCTCAAGAACCCTAGTGGCTCCCCATCGCTGTGGCACAATGGACAAGCATCGTTAAAGGTCTAGTAAAGCTATTAGACATGTAAGAGCCTAAGAGAAAGTCCCCAACAAGGAAGCTGCCCTGTGAACTGGGAACCCCTCCACAGAGCCCTGGGGCTTCAAGGCCTGTTTGAGAGCCTTTGGAATTAATCCAGAGTCCTCTGCATGAAATTCGCTTGTGAGCCTGTTTTCTGCACCTGAAATGACCCTAACAAATAACCCAGTCCCTTGTTGAAATCCCCAAACCTGTGTCCCTGCACCTCTTCTCTGTGAGCACACTTGTCCCTGCTTGATGGCTGTCTGTGTGGGTGTCTAACTGCTAGAGCATCCAGGAGGTCAGCCCTCCTGCCAAGGCTCCCAGCACTTCCCACCTCCTAGCATGTTATTTATGCTCTTGTCTGGCCTCCCTGTTAGCCAGCATATTCCTTAAGGGCAGAGACTACCTTCTGCATCCTATCTCCTAAGAGGTTCCCAGCAGGGTTGGGCAAATATTTGTTCAGTGACTATCAAGCATCAGCTATAAGTCCTGGAATCGTATGAGGCATTCCACTCCAGCTGTACCATGAAAAACTTGGCTGCTTCCTGCCCACAACAAGGCTGCCATCTGAGAAAGCAGAGCAAAGGAACTGGCTTTCCTACAGCAGAGATGAGCGTGAGCGGCTCAGAAGAGAGGGCTTAACCCAGGCCTGGGGAGTGATCAAGGAAGGCCTCATAAAGAAGAGGCAAGTCTTTGAGAAATCAAAGGACAGATGACAGGCACCAGATGGGGTGTGTGGGGAACAAGACAGCAGACAGGAGGACCAGAAGGATGGAAAGGAGAAGGCAGGAAGAGCAGGTAGGGACAGACGCTGAAGAGCACTATGGGACTAAGGAAACTCTCAGGTGAATAGTTGGTCTGCGAAGCAGAAAAGTCCCACAGAAGGGAGGCGAGAACTACAGGGGAGGCAGGCTTGTGAGATCCCAGGGTGGCTTTTCTTCCCCACCCACATGCCAATCTGCATCTGTGAAGTGGGCAGTTTGAACTGGAGAAGCAAGGTCTTCCCCAGCTGTGTGAGAGATGTCAGGGATACAGGAACCAGCAGCTGCCAGTCTATCTTCGGGCACCCAGAGAACTGGGTCTATCAGGGCTTCACTGGAGGGCTGGAGAGGTGGCTCAGTGAAGCCTAACAATCTGGTTCAATTTCCCAGTACCCACCTAAAGTCAGATGCACAAAGTGGCGCATGTATCTGGCATTTGTTTGCAGTGGCTAGAGGCCCTGATGTGCCCATTCTCTCTATCTCTGTCTCTCGATCTCTCTCTGCTTGTAAATAAATAAAAATAAAAGGTGGCTGGAGCAGGGAGGCCAGAGGAGGGCTAGGCAGAGTGAGTGTATGTGAGACACTTGAGGCTCCCCACATTTGCAGCTGTATATGGGCAGGGGTATTGTAGCCCCATTTTGCAAATGGAGTGTTGAGGCACAACAGGAAGTGCCTTAAGTCCAGACCTGTGGTTCTGACCCAGTCTGCAGGCAGGCAAGTCTCCTCAGGGACTCCAATCCTCATAGAAAGCAGCCCAGGCTCCGTCATCCTGTTCACTACAGCCCTTTCAGGCCTGTGACCACAAAGAGGGATGGTCCACTCCTTTCTTAGGGTAACCAGCTAGGCCATTTTGTCCAGAACTGAGGAGCTTTAGATTTCAAGCCAATGATAGTCCCAGGCGATCCAGGACCCATAGACCTCCCTCCTTATTTTGCAGGTGGCACACAGACCCCGTTTCCCTTGTGGTAGCAGAGTCCTGTCATCTCCCATGGTTTGTCCCACTCCCAGGGCCTGGCCTCAACCTGATGTTTGCTTGGGATACTCAGAAGGTGACAAGCTTAGAACTGAGGCAGGGAAGCTAGCCAGAGCTCAGCAGAGAGGGATAATCAGGGGCAAGGAAGGTGGCAAGCTTAGAAGCTTGTGTTTTTCTCTTCTTCCTAGGGCACCCCTGTCCTCAGCAGTCCTTGGCTTCTGCACCCTAGCATGAACTCTACATAGTCCCGCCAAGCCTGGCAGGCCAGACCCCACTCTGCATTAAGTCTCTTCCTGTCTTCAGATCACAGAATGGGGAGCAGAGTGTCACCCCTTGGTACCACTGCCGGAACACCAGAGCTCATTCATGTATAAGTGCGCTGGAACCCAGTGAGGAAGTCCCACCCTCATAAGACCCTTCCCCAGCAGCCTCTCAGAGCTTTAGAGCCTTCGTTGGCAAAACCAAGTGATGCAGGATTTGGGGTCCAGGATGGGATTAAATTCCAAGAGATACTGGAATCTCTTTGTCCAAGTTAGCAAACAACTAAAAACACAGGGATAAATGATGAATTATAAGGTTTATTTAGGAAAAGTTAGGATCCAGAGGAAAAGCTAGCAGGAAGGCCCAAGCCAAAAAGAATTTTTTCCCTTTTTTTCTGCCCTGCTGGGAAGGGGGATGGAAGATAGAGACATCTCCTTCACAGACGGAAAAGTCTGGACACACACACACACACACACACACACACACACACACACACACACACACACACACACACAGAAAGCAAAGCAGGAGAGCCCAAACCAAAAGATCCCCCTCACATAGGGGATCAGAGAAGACAAAGAGGAAAGGATTCAGTTTAAAGAGAGATGATTCATGTAGCAACGTACCCCCAAACAAGGCAGGAAAATGCATGGACAAAAAGAACCCCTCCCCTTTCCAAGCCCATGGGAAAGGGGAGGGGCCACACACGTACCCAGATAGATCCACAGGTAGAAGAAGGCCCAAGGGAGATTTACACGCGCGGTTAGGCTCCTTTATAAGGATCAAACATCCAATTAGGACAAGCCTCAGCATCAGGCTCAGGTGTGTAAGGGATTGGTGAGTGGGTTCAAGAGGCTGACTCAGGAGAGGCCAGCTCACCCAGGTGTGCAAGCCCAGGAAGAACTGGGGGAAGCAGAGCTGCTGAGATGTAGCTTGTAGCCATCTTGAATGAGACTGGGTCAGATGCGGGTTCTAGTCCAGCCGACAAACTGGTATCTCCTTGGGTTCCTGTCCCTGGCTGACTACCTTTATAAAAACGCTATCTTACTGCTCTTGTCCATCACAAGGATGCTGTTTCCCCAGGGTGACAGTAAGGCTCAGCAGAATGCTCAGCTCAGTGCCTAGCATTCCAGAGGTGACTCTGGAAGTGAGCTGGGCCCCTCCCCTCCTCCTCCACCCACCCACAGGCAGGGCCCTGCTGCTCTCTGCAGCCCTCACCCCTGCTGGGGGCTGAACAAGCTGGGAGGGCATCTTGGCTTCCCAGCTCTCCCCAGAGCCTCCCCTCCCCGCTCAGAATCCACCTCCCTCACTGCAAGCATACTGGAGAGCTCTCCCTCCCTCCTCTCTCTCTCTCTATCTCTCTCTATCTCTCTCTCTCTCTCTCTCTCTCTCTCTCTCTCTCTCTCTCACACACACACACACACACAGGCACACTTTCTTTTTCTGTTGTTTGGAGCTAATTGTTTATTAGGAGATGCATGCAGGGTGGCTGTGCCTGTGGGGGGGCTCAGCTTGCTCAGCTATAATTAGGATAATGCACATTAGTCATTTAGTGTAACTCACGGCACTGCACCCTCCCCCGCGCCCTCCCCACTGGCTGCGCTCAGCTCTAGGCCAAGCATGCTGATTTGTACAGGTACTGGCATCCCTCCCTCTCCATCTCTGTCCTCCCCAGCCCACCTCCTGCCCTGCCTGCCTCCCTCCCCTCCCAGCAGCCTCCACCCCACATCCCACTCGGATTCTCTTGCTCTCCTCTCCCTGCAGCCCTCCCTCTGGCCTCCTAGTCCTGCCTTTACGATGCCAAGTCCCCTTCCCAGACCCTACCTGTGAGTCGGTCCCAGAGCATGTCAGAGGCCTGGATGGGGAGGATCCAGATGCCTAACCTGGTCCTGCCGCTTGTCCCCTGCACACTGCCTTCCTTGATGTTGTGGACACCCTTTTCAAGGTGCCCATAGCAACCTTTGTCCCCAAAAGGCACTTCTGTGAACTGGCTTTGTTACCACCTTCCCTGATCACTGATGTTCACCCTGAAGCCCTAAGAACTGGGCTGAGTATTGGAGCCTCATGATGGGGCCCTAAGTAGTTGTGGCCGGACAAGAAGCCCTCCAGCCCATGGGGCCAGGCCTGAGTCAGGGCTGCAGGGAATGGGGACATTTAAGAACAAAGGACTTGCCCCAGGGTTTTCTTTTATCAATGACCAACTCCAGACCTGAGAGACCCATGAATATTTGACCCCCTTCCTTCATCCCTTCCCACCCTTCCACACACACACAAGAGACCTCACATGGGAGCTCATGATGGCTGTTTGCAGAGAGGCGCTGCTGGGGAGGGGGCAGGGCATTCTCCATATTCCCAGAAATACAAGAGCAATTCTGGGGCACGGGCTGATCAGCTGGAAGCACAAGGCCTTCTTGTCTTTACAGGACTGCTTGAAGCCCGAAGCCTGGGTGGCAATCCTGAGATCACAGACACAGGCAGGCACAGGGAGGCCAGGGTCACTGCACTTGCAAGGAGACCATGAGACATCTTGGGAGTCTTGGGCTACTGGAAACTTCTCCACCCTTCTTTTCTCTGTCCCCATAGCTGACAGCCCTCCCCTGCCCTCTTACTGTCCATCTGCCCTGAGCTACAGGCTCCTAGCCCTGGGACCCTGCATCCCAAGGACAGCAGCCTGAGTTGTACCTCAGGTAGGCCCTGACCCATCCTATTCCCACTGGGCCTTCTCACCTCTATCCCCTCCCCAATAGGAATGGTGCTCACAGGATCCCATGGGAGCAGAAGCTTGAATCCCCTGAGTCCTCTAGGAGAAGAAAGTCTTCCTATCTGGTAGCACAATCTAAGGACCAGTGGGCAAGTGTGGGTCTACCAGGAAACTGGGCAACAAAAGCCTGGTCATTGATGCCATTTGTGCTGTGAGCAAGGCTCATTTGGGCCTCAGGTTCCCCAGAAGCACACCGGTTCTAATGTGCAGGGGTGTCCTGGCAGCAACTTCATGGGGACTTGTGCTACATGTCCTTCTGGTACCTGGCCCTCCTCCAGGCTCTCAGAAGTCCTCATCCTTCAGCAACAGCTCTTGGCTCTGCACTCTGTTCACCTGTGTTTAGTCCTCACCCCCTGCATCTCACTGCCCACATTGCTCTGAAGGCCTTCCTTTTCCTGCTCAGTAGCAGCCTCTGGTCTGGTGGAGGGCTGTAGACTGAGGTAAGAGTGGTCAGTTCAGGTGGACAGGTGAGCCAGGGGATGGTAAGGTGCCTGCCAGGGATACCCTGTGTGTGTTTGTGTGTGTTTGTGTGTGTGTGTGTGTGTGTGTGTGTGTGTGTGTGTGTGTGTGTGTGTTGGCAGGCATGGCTATCCAGGGTCACCTCATTCATTCACTCATTCATTCATTTCTACAACCCTTCATTTAGTAGAAACCTGGGTCAAGAAAGCGTCAGGCCCTGCCTTTAGCAGGTTGGCTATATTCAACCCAAGAGCTGACTGTGTGCTCCATGTCAGAGAGAGGAAAGCCAGCAGCTGGGGGTTGGAGACCCCAGGTCCTGATCTTGGAGGCCACGTGGGGATGCAGTTAAGATAGTCACCCAGTCAAGCAACAGGGACAACCTGTAGGCAATCATATTATGGAAGCAACTCCTCAAAAGAGGTGCTGTTTTCACCATGTTTCATGGTGTGGGAGCCCAAGGTGGAAGGTTAAGCACCTTGCCCAAGACCACTCAGCTGATACATGGCAGAGCCAGGCTGACCCAGCCTTCCTGACCAGTGGCCTCCTCTTGACAAGGATCCTGACACCTCTTCAGCTGAGAGCTGATGAGTCCCCAGGCAGATGGCCAGCAGAGGACTCCTGAGAGAGGCTAGAGCATGAGGATGGGGTGCCTGTCCTGTGGCCCTTCCCCTAGCAGACTGGCTGCAGCTTTAGCCTTGGGTTCCAGCATGAGTAGAGTGGCAGTTCTGGAAACTGTCTCTAAGATCTGTAGGCTGCAGAGAGACCATGAGACATCTTGGGAGTCTTGTGCTACTGGAAGTTTCTCTACCCTTCCTTCTTCCCTGTCACCTGTCCTGGGGACAAGCCTCTAGGGTGACTGTTTTGTGTGCTTATAAACATCCAGATGCAAGACCATGCTAGGCACCTGGAGGGGTGAACAGAACAGCCATGCTTGCTCCCTGGGCTTAAAGCTAGGAGTCTTTGCTCCGTTAGAGAAAGGCCCTGGTTTGGGGAGATGGCTCAGTGGTTAAAGGCACTTGTTTGCAAAGCCTGCCTGCCAGGGTTCAAGTTCTCAGTACCCACATAGAGCCAAGATGCACAAAGTGAGAAAGTCCTGCCTATGGGAATGGTTCCGAGCTGCCACCGTCTTATACAGCTGACCTCTACTTGGCCCAAAACCCTTCGGGGTTTCCTGAAGACAGAACCCCTGCCCACTCCCCTCTCAATCACGTGAGACACAGGATAGCTGGAAAGCTGAGGCCAGAGAAGCAAGGGGCACATAGCAATGCCTCAGGCTGGTTTCTCAGGCCCCGCAGCTAATCCTCCTCCGAGCCCCAGGCCTCTTCCAAGGCCCTTGGGACCCTGCTTCATGCACCTGTCACCTCTGACTTGTCCCACCTAACTTAAAAGACATGGATAAAGCACCCACCATGGGCCAAAGTCCTTAGTGCACTAAGCACTATGAAAAATAGCTCTCGCCTCCTCTCAAGAACTAAGGGACCAGTGAGCGCTGAGTAGATGAATGAATGAAGCTATGCACCACCTCCGTCCCTGGGACGACGCCCATTTCCTTACTTATGGCCACTTTATGAAGTAGATTCTATGACTCTCAGTTTACAGCTGTGGAAATTGAGACTCAGAGAGATTAAGCAAAATGCTCAAGGTCGCATAGCTAGAAGTGTCAGAGCTGTCATTTGAATGTTAGTTTGTGTAATTACAAAGTCGCACGGCTTCTTCTTGTTTCTCTCTTTTTGCTAATTTCCTTTATTTTTATTCTTGGAACGGCTTCAGCCACTTTTCTTCATTTTTTAAAAGGCGTTTATTGTTTTCCTTCTAATTTTACAAGCGATACATGTTCATTGCAGACAACAGGGAAATACATAAAAGCATAAAGTAAAAAAGTAACAATCACCCATAATCCCCACCCCCCCAGAGATAACACCATTAGCATTTTGATGTATTTCCTCCAGGGTTCCCATCTACTTAGAAACCTAAGCATGCCATGCAACTTAGGAACCCTTCGTGGTCCTTGGGTGAGCATTTTCCCAGCTAGAAAGTATATGGGAACTTTATCTGTACTGGACCACGTATATATTCTTACACAGTTAAAATTTAACCCACTTCTACCTTGGGACATTTTAGGTTCTCTCTCTCTCGCTCTCTCTCTCTCTCTCTCTCTCTCGCGCGCGCTCTCTCTCTC
The DNA here is from genome assembly GCA_004024765.1 of Zapus hudsonius. NCBI lineage: Eukaryota > Metazoa > Chordata > Mammalia > Rodentia > Dipodidae > Zapus > Zapus hudsonius. Next base: position 3,905 of record PVHP010002805.1, on the reverse strand, counting down.
TTCTCTCTTTCTTTTTTGTTTTGTTTCATTAATAAGCATCTCATGACAGCAAGCATCTTTCTGGGTAAATTTCGAGCAGGTCCCTGCTTACTACTTTCCCAAAAGGATTTGCTGGTTTAAGGAACATGAACAGTTTCGAGGCCTTTAGGACTTTTGCGTATATCTAGCGTTGGAGATAGAATCCAGAGCCTTCTTCATGCTAGGTGGGCTGAGCCCCTTTAGCACACATTTTGGGGGTGAGGAGATGGCTCAGTGGATAAGAGCACTTGCTGTACAAGCACAAGAGACAGAGAGGCCCTGACTCACCATGAGCACCCATGGAAACAGCGGTCATTGGTCACACACTTCTGTAATCCCAGTCCTGTGGGGAGTGGAGACCAGAGAATTGCCAGGGCTCACTGGTCAGCCAATCTGACAGAAAATGGCAGCTCCAAGTTCAGGGAGAGTCTCTGTCTCCAGAAAACATGAGGATGGTCAATAAAGGAGACCGCCCAAAGCTCTCCTCTGGGCCCTCCCATGTGGACATGGGGCTAACTCCGTGCACACCACACACACATATTACACAAGTACACAGAAACACATTTTGAGGTTGGGCTTCCCTAGCACAGAGAGAGAGAGAGAGAGAGAGAGAGAGAGAGAGAGAGAGAGAGAGAGAGACCTACATTTTGAAATTCACTCTCTTAAACGTTTGCCCAATTGACACTCTGGGGGGCAGGGGGCAATGAAGTCCCCATTTTTAAAGAACTCTTACTAACACTGTGTACCATTCATCTGCAAAATTCTGAAGGCTCTTTCTGCAACCTGAGGTTTCCTTGGCAGCACCCTGACCCACAGGAACACTTGGTGCCATTGGTTATATGGTCCCCCTTTGTCTGTGGTGACATTCACACAGAGGGTAGATGTGGCAGGTCCGGTCAGATCCACTGTCCAGTCTGGGGAGAGCAGGTCTGGACCAAGGTCTCCCTCAAGGCTCTGCCCACCATGGTGCTCTCCTGTCAAGGCTGCTTCCCCAGGACCAGATCACACAATTCCTATAGTTAGTCCTTAAAGCTGAGGTTGGGGAGGGGGTCACTGGTCATCCTTGGTCCCCTGAACACGGGCACTGAGGCCCTAGGATGCTGGCTGCCCACATTAGCCATGGATTCTGCTCCTCTTCATCCATCCATCCACTTACCCATTTATAGGTTTAACCAAGACTTCTTCGGCTCATCTCTTGCCAGGATCTTAGCTTTCTGCTCGTGGTCAGTTGGTAGGGTTATATGGGCCACAGCTCTCTCGCTGAATCCTGAAAAATACAAACACAATCTCCATCCACCTCAGGGAACTGAGCGGAAGAGGGGGCGAAAAGATTGTGAGAGCCGTGGTGGGGGAGAATATCAGAGACTTGGCACCCCTCAGTAACAACACACTTGGGTCAGGAGAACCCAGCTGAAGACTAGGCTATCCATGGTCCCCTACCACAAAGACTGATACAGACGGCCTGGCCCACGGTGGAGGATATCCAGCTGACTGGGGATGGGGAAGGGGGCAATGAGGAATTGGGGATAACAACTCATTGTTAGCCCACTAAACAATGTAACTCATTATGGACAATTAAAAAAAAAAAAAAGACTTCTTCGGCACTTGTGGTCCAGGCACCGTTCTAAGCTCTGGATGTGGAGTCACATCCTCTTCCACGCCCTCACACACTTACTACTTAGCTGCGTTTCCCAAATACCTGTGAAGCTAACTACATACACCTGGGATGCCCATGGATACTCGGATTCCCAGGACTCCCCTCTGGGAATTCCAACTGTGTCTGCCTGTGTGGGTCCCTAGGCTCTGACTGAGCTTGCTCTCTTTGCTCCAGCTGAGTCTTAGTCCCACAAGCTCGAGATCAGGTATCGAAGGAGCTCCAAACGATGCCACTATGTGTAGCCCACGTGCCAGTGATGCACACACACAGGTGAGCAGACCCAGCCATCTCCCAGCAAAGCCCAGCACCCTGGAGCCCTGCTGGGCTCCTCTCTATGAAACTCACCAAAGCTAATAACATTTTTTTTCTGATTTGCAAGTGATTAGTTTTAATTTGGGAACAATTAGAGGTAGAAGCAGGAGGCATCTGATCCTGATTAGATGCAGGAGGATGCCAGCGCCCCGCCCCCACCCTCAGCTTCCACAAAGATCCACTTATGGATGTACTAGGGGGAGACTGACCTCGATACCAGGAAAAGTGGTCATCTGGGGACCTCCAAAGTGCTTCCAGACACTTAGGGCCAGTCTGAGATGAAAGAAGAGGGGACTCTACCCATCCACTGACTCTTAGCACATGTCCCCAGTCTCATAAAGGGGTAGAACCACCATTGGTTAAGCATCCAGTGGGGGCCACACCATGTTCTGTGCAAAGCTGGTCTGGCCTGTGTCTGCTGTATCCCAGTGCAGATACAAAAGCAGACACGGGGAAACATTGGTTATGCCTCTGATTGTAGAAGTGGTTTGAGGGACCGCCACACTAGCCAAGAGTATCTAAGCCAGCATCCCCTGGGGCCATAGGAACAATCCCAGAACTGCTAATGTGAGGGACCCTTGATCACCCAAATGGTAGTTGCTCCAAGGCCAGGCTCCTAATGAGCAGAACCAGAGTCAGAACTGTACATGTCTGCGGTGGCAGGAGACCCTCCCAGCCACATACCCCATGTGCAAGTTCTCTCTCAGGTCCTGGAGGAATGGGATGTCCTCCTGCAAAACAGGAGCCTGCAAAGCTCTGTTCATTCCTTCTTTCTGGTGTTGGGGGAAGGAGATGGAGCAAGCCCAGTCCATATGGGAAGGGTCACTGGCTAGTCATGTTCTGACAGGTGGTCCATCAGTGGCTGTTACTATCCCATGTGGAAAAGCTGGATGGTCCCCATTTGTCTTCCTTCTCCTCATGGTGCCTTCATGCCTGACTGGGGGAAACTGGATCCCAGAGATTTGGAATCAGACAGTCTCTGGTATTCATCTGCCAGGGCTTCAGGCTTGGACATTTGTGATGTGTCCTTTCGCAGGTGTGAGGGCATGGTCCTATGTGAGGATGGCCTCTTCCTGCTGGGTTCTCCTGTTACTTACATCACCTTGCCTCTGGGTGTAACTGTCTGATGCCTCCTTGTAAGGATGGCTGTCACAGTGGACTGGGACTCGCACAGCCTCGTTTTAAAAAATATTTTATTTATTTATTTGCAAGGAGAGAAAGAGAGAGCAAATGAGTGAGTGAGTGAGTGAGTGAATGAATGAATGAATGAATGAATGAATATGGGTGCACCAGGACCTCTAACAGCTGCATACTCCAGATGCATGAGCCACTTTCTGCATCTGTATTTATGTGGGTACTAGGGGATCAAACCTGGGTTGTTAGGCTTTGCAAGCACACGCCTTAACTGCTGAACCATCTCTCCAGTCCTCACAGACTCATTTTACCCTTCAGGACCTTTTTAGAGACCTGAAGCACAGCCACATTTCTGGATCCTGGGCATGTGGACTACAGGAACACTGTCCAGCCCACAGTACTCATTATGGCCAGAGAGACATGGAAAAGCCTCTTCTGTAAGATATGACAGCAAGGGAAAGGGTCCCAGACACCTAAATGCTGCCTGCCATGGCCCAAGGCAGAGTGGTGCTGTCCACAGGAAAACAGTGCCAGGCCTTTTCTGCAGGATGAGCTGCTGCAGAAACCCAAGGGCAGAGTGGCCAGAGTCTGGGGTGCGAGGCCATACCAGGGAACTGTAGTGGGCAGTCTGTTGTGGGGCTGGGGTGAGCAAGGGCCTGTCTCTGTGTGTATGCACTTGTGAGTGGGCTCCCAGAGTGGAACGCCCTGTGTCAGTGTGTTCCAGACTGATCCAAGCTGCCTCTTCAACTTATCTCACATCTGAAGCCTGTCTCTCTCCCTCTCT